>CM040930.1:34781905-34929405 GCA_023029165.1 Gobiocypris rarus | reverse complement strand
CACTGTGGCCATAGTTAGCAAGAGCGTTGACATCTTCCATAGCAACAAGGTCAACTCTTAGCTTAAGATTTCTCTCTATTCCTTAGTAAAAGTTGCTCTCAGCAGCTTTCTGAATAGGTTTTAAGAGAATTCTCTTAACTTCTTAACCCGCACCGGATCGTGGGCGGGGGGGTTGCCGGAAGTGGGCGTGTCTCTACTTTTATTCACTTTTGTTTTATACAAACTATTCAATCAACTATCACAAACTATGCATCATTTTAAAGCTAAAACACTCGAGATTCATGTTCTGAACCCGTTTTTGCAATAAATACACCAGAGAGGAAAGGGTTAAATGAAATGCTGAAGCGCTAGCTATTTAAACATTAGCATAATAAACCCGGTACTTATCTTTCATCTCCTATCGTGCAGATCAGATCGAACGAATCCTAAAAACAACCGCATACATGTCCGTGTAAGAGTCCACTCTTCAAAATGCATCCCACTTTTTAATCCAAAACAACGAAAAAATAAGGAAAAAAACATCAATTCTTCCTTTGTTTGCTTGGACGTTTTGAGTTAGAGTAATCAATCGTGTCCATTTTCAATGAAATATCGATTCTAATCCGTTTCTGGCGATCTCCCCTGTGCTGTGGACTTTTCCTGTCACGTTAAACCCTCCCAGGTCTCTCTGCTTCAATCACAGGCTCTCTGAGGAGTCATTACACAGAGTTGCCGCATTCCGCCAGCTGTCAATCAAAGCGCGCATGGTTTTCGTTGGATAAAGGCAATCAGTGCCTAGCCAATGCCTTGCCAGCAAAGGTTTGATTGACGGACGTAGTAACTAATCACAAGGCATTATCTTACGTTGTGTTTGTAAGCATTATTGGTGAATATGCCTCTAGTCACCGTCTCCATAGCAGCCAAGCGCCTGCCAGTCAGATTGCGCAACACTGCAGTGGAGCGCGCAGGCTCTATGACAGACTGTTTTTATCAACTAAATGAGTTTTTTACACTTTAAAATTCTGTAAATAGTTTATAGTTCTGTAAATAGTTTTAGTTTTTCAGTAACTGTAAATTAATCATAATCAGCAGTTTATTGCAGATTTATTTGAATAAAAAACTACTCTTTGCAATTACAAATGTTCTAAAATAAAAGGCCTTTTGGAAAGGACGCCTAGTCTTTTCTTGATATAAAAGCTTACAGAGGCTACATTTTTGAGAGAATCATCCTCAAATTTGAATCAAAACATGATCAGACATTCAGTTTTATATTATGGTTAACGTTAAATAACATTAAAATCTCATAATTTTTTTCCCTAAGTGAATAATAAAAAAAAAAACTAGAGTCACTTACATGTATATTTACATGTATATTTTCTGTTCATATACAACTTAAAGCTATTATGACTCTTGGGTAACACTATTTGAAGTGTCTAGTTTAAAATAAGACCAGATTTATGAATATAAATCATAGGGTTTAAGAGCTGCAGATATTTTTATTTGGGGATGTCGTTTTCAGAACATTTTCAAAAGTGGGGGGCTGGTTAAGAGGTTAAAGGGTAACTAAACCCCTGTTCACAGCCTAACTCCACCCACTGGCAATATTTGAAAAATGCTGGAAAAGTGGGCAGAGTCCAGCGGAGACAGAGGGGGCGAACCGAGGGCGGGGCTGAGCGGGGGGGGCGTGCACCTGAGACCCCGCAGTGACGGATTGATTAACATCTGTCAGACTCGAAAAGATGGAGAATGACTGGAGTGACACCAGTAGTTTTGCAACAGAGCGGTAATTTGAAGTAGAGGACTTTTCTCCGCCGTCTTCACCTGAAGTGGAGGAGGGTGAATTTTCTGTAAACACAGGGCCAGAGCCGTATGGATTCGAGCCACTGGCTCAAACTGCGTTAACACCCGATGCCGACGATACTGCGAAACCGCAGCGCAAGAGAGCAGTGTCTGAGTGGTAAAACATTAGCATTCTGGATAGTATACTCGCGGTCATCCAGGCCAAGTTCACGCAACCACTGATGCCAATTTCCACTGCTGTTGCAACCAGCAACACTACACCTACGTACTATCCTAACTAACCACTGTACTAAATACAGATAAAACATAAAAGTATGCATATAAAATATACGCTAACTTGAAGCTATCTTAACTGATGCAATACTATGCTAACTAACTATGCTTCTTCTAACAATAATACACTAACGACTATGCTAATAAATTAACTAAACTAGGTTACACTAAATAATCTATATAACTATATAAACGGCTATGCTAACTAGATTCTAATATACGATATCCTGATCATTTTCAATACTCAAATTCCAACTTGTGACTCCTACAGTGGTTTTGACGGAACAAGATGTTTTTATACCAGGAGCTGAGCCAAGGGCGTGGTAGAGAGCCGTTGGAGGAACCATCCTATGTCACGATGTACCACAACATCCAATAGGAAAATTCAACTGCAGTAGCCACCGTTCAACTTTAAGAGGGCAGCACTTTGGCGGTTTTACACCATATTTTATAGAATTAAAACACTATACTCAAATGTCAAAACTCTTACTTGAATCAATGAACAGCACTAAAAAAGCCACAGTCTTGCATATCATCAACTAAAAAAAGTTGTTCTAGGGTTTAGTTACCTATTAACTAAAATATTTTACTGCTATTTAGGAGAATTCTTAGTGCTAAGATAAAATGTTTTGTGAATACAGCCCCTGAACTTTGGCGGATATTTGCACCACGTTAACCAATCAGGAGCTTGCTCTAGTAGTGACAACAATGAGCACAAAATCATATGTGGATCCCCGGAGCTGTACGATACATCTTCGTGCTTTATAGAAACAGGAATAAAACAGATCTTGCTTGGAAGAAAGTGAGTGAGGAGGTCGGACAATCTGGTAAGTTGTAAAAAATGCTCTTTACTTAATTTGATCTCTACACACAGGGTGATTTCAGCGTGATTGGGACACTTTTTGCCATTGAGATGACTTGGAAGTGTCCCAATCACCCTGAATTCACCCTATTGAGACTACAAGCTAGTTAAAGTCTGCAAATTGAGCTTATTTTAAAGGGTCATGAAACCCCCTCTTTCAGCTCAAATCTACCTCGTAATCTTTTTGAAAAATGCAACTTAAATGGGCGTGGATGCCCGTGAGAAGAGGGAAGGGGGTGGGTGTGGCAGAGCGAGGCAGGGGGGAGAAAGAGGGGGGCGAGCAACTGTCATCTGTCAGTGCAGTGCAGTGGCCCATGCCAAATCTCAGCAAAAATATGGGGTTAAACGTCACGAAATGCAAAATGAAAGTCCAATAAAATACACTGACAACCGTCTGTTTGACCTTTAAAAGTAACCGAATCCCTTGCTACATATATTAGATGAATCAGAATTGTTTAAAATATAGAAATGCACATACACATTTATTATTGTCATTATAAATATATAATTATGTTTGTATATATACACAGTATAAATGCATGTTTTTAAAAATAAAAAAAATTTGCGGAAAAAAAACAACCGTTCCGTTCATATAGCCGAGATCTAATTTACGCGCGTCCCAGAACACCCATAGTAAAGATGGACAGCGACAGTGAAGTTTACAGTAATAGCAGTACACAGGGCTCTGCTGAGGTGGAGGACTTTTCTCCTCCTGAGTTGATGGCCAACCAACCGCCCGCAGCCAGAGACTAGCCCTGGCAGCATCGCGGGGAAAGCCATGCAACACACCCGAACCTTTACACCAGGGAAACAAACACTTAAGACCCTGACCATGATTATAAACTCCTCTCATCTACTCAACATGCAGACTGTCACTTCTGTCATTGGAAAGAACCACGTGCTGTCATGAATAATTAAGAGACGGTGTCTTCTCATAGGATAAGAAAACTCAGTCTCATTAATAATTCTGTTTGCGTTGCATGTGAAATGTCTTCATCCCAGGTACATTGGCATATGTTTCAGCATGTCACATGAATATAATTTCATGGGTTTTATTTTTTTCAAAAGTCAAATGATCGCGATGCTCACGTTTACAAGCCAGCGTCATTATAGTAGCCTAGTCTATTGGTTACCGTTTAACAGGATCTATATGAGACTTCAATTCAGTGTTTGAGTGGTAGGTAATAACCATAAATCGTCAATATTATAATATCAAGCTACCATAGATGCACCCCTCCTCCTCCTTCAGCTCATGCCAACGAGCAAACACTGGCCCAATGTTGATCCTCATCCTGCCTTTAGTCCGATCACTTTCTCGTTTCCTCTTTTTGCTTTCCTCCGACAAAACCTCTGCTTTCTTATTTTGTTGTGCTGCTTTGGCCATGACTATAACATACGATAAGACAAACGATAGTTGGGCTCGCACGTCCGAATTTAAGGAAGTGGTGGTGGAAGTGACATATGCCGTAAAGCAGTCGAATTTTGTAGTTCTTTTTGTTCTTGGGTTACTACCCGAAACCCGAAGTTTAAAAGTACGATTAAAAACGGTTCAGACCCCGTCAGGCTATGGCAGACGTGTCATTCAACCTATTGTAAGTCGATGTATCATCACGAGTCTTGAAAATATATTATGAAGGTTGAAAAGTTACCTAGTGCTGCTTTAAAACAATCCATGTCAGCCATTTCACAACGAGACGAGCCGCCTGGCAGAAGCCCCTCCCATGACGTGAGTTTGTGTCTGTTGTAGTGAATGTCACGCATGAATGAAGCGCGTAAACTCAAAATGTTCAAGCGTCCAACTACACACGAATAGCGCAATTTATTCTGGTGTGAACGCACAGTTAGAAGACAGCTGTCTGACTCTGAGATGGCGAACAGGAATGTAATGTTTGTGTAACATTAGCAGCACATTATAAGCTGATTGATAATGTAGTCAAGCCAAAGGATAGTCATATCAATTACTGTTGTGTGTCCTAAGTTGTAGAGAGCGATACATGAAACATATTAGCATTCTGATACATCAAGTTGTAGACGAGCCTGTATTCACTCTTCCGAATCAGTTTCTGGCTCAAACATACAGTATATGGCTGAACTAAACCAGTATGTCTCTTGCCATTGCGCAGCGTTTACTACAGTAAAGTTGACCCGAACGAGTGGATCTCTGAGCTGGTACGAGTGAGTGGAGGCGGGGCTCATTTGCATATTCAATGATCCCCGTAGACTAAATGAAGCAAGGCTGTAGGGTTAAATTAAGCTTTTTCAGGGCATGAAGAAATTATTTTTCACAGGAAAAAAACATTTAAATATGTCATTTTGATAATCAAAGATGAGTTTTAAGGGATGACAACAGGTGAAGTTTTATTTAGTGCTGTCAAATCGATCTAAAATTTTGTTTATAAAAAAGTTGTTTATGCAGTATATGTGTGTAAACTTTTATGATAGATGCGATTATTCAAGTTGATAGCATTATTCTTATAAATATTTTGAATTAGCTTTTATTTTCATACTTTGTTTTCTTCAGTTTTTGCTTTTTAAGTTAATTTTTTATTTCAGTTTTAGTTATTTTTTTGCCAAGGCAACATTTCTAATTTCCGTTTAGTTTCAACTAATATATATTTCAATTAACTGAAATGTTTTAATAGTTTTTGTTAACAATAATAACCAACTTGTACTCAAGCAAATGTATGAAATTACAGTCACACTTCAGATTAGGGTCCGTTTCTCACTACTAATTACAACTTTTGCCCCAATAAACTCCTAATTACTGCTTATTTATAGTTAGTGCGGCAGTTGTTAAGTATAGAATTGATGTAGAATTTGATCATGCAGAAAAAGGCATTAATATGTGCTTTATAAGTGCTAATAAACTAGCAAACATCCTAGCAATATGCGTGCTAATAAGCAACTAGTTAATTGTGAGAATTGAACCCTGACCTAAAGTGTTAGCGAAACTATTAAAGGAAAGCTAGAAGGTTCTGCTTTATCTTTTGATAATGTTCAAAGCAACTTGCCAGAGAAAAATATAGTTTAAAATAAACCTAAAATTAGACCAATCCAGTCAGTTATCAGTTGATTAAATCAAGTCCTGTCCTTCATTTTTTTTTTTTTTGGGATATATTTCGTTTTGAACCATGTCACAGAAGTAAAGCTGCCATTTCATGTGGTCTTTCCTATCTGTGAGGTGTCCATACTATAAGGTTTGTTTGATGTGTTTCTTTAGGGAAAGTGGGAGGTTCCTTTACCGAAGGTCCGAGCCCAGGGTGAAACCGAGGTTCTGAAAGTCATCCGCACAGGAAAGAGACAGAAAAAGGCCTGGAAGAGAATGGTGACCAAAGTCTGTTTCGTAGGAGACGGTTTCACACGCAAACCGCCCAAATATGAGCGCTTCATCAGACCTATGGTAAAACATCACACACACACACACACACACACACACACACACACACACACACACATACACTCTTGGGCTGGGCAATGTGGATACAAATATTGTCTTGAGTGAGGACAAATGCAAAAAGTGCATTGTTTGTTTGTTTTTTATATTATATATTTAAATATAATTAGAAGCCCTGTTACACAGTAAATGCAACACATAAGAAAAAATTTGTTAACACTTTACAACAAGTTGTAAAGTTAATGCATGAACTAACAGTGAGCAGTATTTATTAATCTCTTGGTAACATTAGTTAATAAAATAGATCTGTTCATGTTTGCTCAGGTCCATTAAATAATATTAACAGATACAACTTTTGATTTTAGTAACGTATTAGTACATGTTGATTAAACATTAAAAGGTGCCCTAGATTGAAAAATGTAATTAACCGTGGCACAGTTTGAATAACAAGAGTTCAGGTCATGGACATCACATACGGTGAGTCTCAAACACCATCGCCTCCTCCTTCATATGCAAATCTCCTGCGTGAAAAACAGGCTAATCTCAACATAACACCGACTGTGATGCAACAGTCCGGATCATTATATAGGCCCCAACACTTGCATATGCCAGCACATGTAAGGCCAGGCGGATCTGCACAGCCCAATCATCAGCAGTCCTGCAGGTAAACAAGCGGCACGCGAGGACAGCGGAAATGGCAGATCATGGGAATAAATGTGAAGTTCCAGACTGTGCAGGGGACGTGAGGACTTCTCATACCCTTCCCACAGAACTGAACTGTCAACAGGCATAGTTGATGTTAATCTATAACCGGATACCGCAACAATTGAATTCAAATACTCTGATGCTGGAGAAGCGGCAATTCAAACTATATTCCCGCAAGCAGGAAGTAGTGATTTTATCCACTTTTTGACTGTCAAAACCATTTCTGATTAAATTGAGTTTCTTAGTGAGGCAACATTAACGATAATTACCCTGTGTTGACGATCCAGTGCAAGATGCTAGTACAGTAACAATAGGAAAATCGCCTCCGGTAGAAATGAGCGTGGTCGCGGGGACTCTGCGATGCGATCGAAAAGGATCTTTCATTTTCAAAGGGGCTGGGGCTCAAAGTTGTGAGTTAACGTGTAAAGTTAATGCTATATGCTAGACGTAACAGTTACGTTTTCAGGTTCTTACTGAAAATAAAGACTAAACGTACCACTCCGAAGCGTCCATATCCAATCTCAAAACAATTGGTTGTTCCTCAAAATCTGCATCTTCCTCAGAAACAGGCTCACAGATATAAGGTTGGATGCCTAATCTCTAATTTGTCATGCCGGACAGTAGAGATGTGTTTGCTGTCACTGCGAGCAGGGAAACAGCCAATCAGAGCGGAACTCCTCATTAATATTCATGAGCCTTCCAAATAAGGCAAAAACAGACCATTTCATTCTAGGGGTTGTAAATGGACCTGTAAAACCATATCTGGACAATTTTAACCCTTAAATAGGCACACATCCTCTATGTAGATATCAGAGAACACCTTTAATGAACACATTAGCACAAATGTAACCTTATTGTAAAGAGTTAGCACATATTTTGATGAATATAGTAACAGAGTTGTGATTGTAATGTCTGCAGGGTCTGAGGTTTAAGAAGGCACACGTCACTCATCCTGAACTGAAGGCCACGTTCTGTTTGCCCATCCTGGGGGTGAAGAAGAACCCTTCCTCCTCCCTGTACACTACACTGGGGGTCATCACCAAGGGAACGGTCATTGAGGTCAATGTCAGTGAGCTCGGACTGGTCACGCAAGGCGGGAAGGTCATCTGGGGTGAGTCTAATTGGCTCTTCATTTTTTTGCCATGCAATACATAAAAATTTGTTTCAGAGTGAAAAATGAAACGTGATGTTGTGTTTCAGGTAAATACGCCCAGGTGACGAATAACCCAGAAAATGACGGCTGCATTAATGCCGTGTTGCTTGTTTAATGGAAACCTGAAGCGTTTAATGTGGAACTGTGCCTCCGAGTACAGCCGGGAACGGCTCCTGCGTGGAATACCGTTGTCACTGTCAGCGTACTGGAAATCCTGAAATCACAAAACCACATGATTTGCAGACAGTTGATGGACTTTCGTCTTCTCATCGGGACCCAATGCTCACAAAAACACGTGGATCAGAAATAAAGTGCTGTTTATTTTCAAATAAAAGGTTCAGCTGTGTCTCTTTGCATTCATCATTTATTCATGGATGTTACTACATTCTGTGTTTTAGAGGTTTAGTTCATCCCAAAATGTAAATCCTGTCATTAATTCCTCACCCTCATGTCGATCCAAACCCGTAAGACTAGCCTGACGTGGTCATACTCGATTCTGGTCAGAATATGAGTCTGAAACTCCTCCATTGGGCTGTGATTATGGGGTGTTTCAACCCAACCAGGAAAGACCTACAACCAATCAGAGCAACGGAGCAACACACAACGTCAACAGAACTCAACTTCACTGTGTTGCCAACTCCGTGTTTTTCCCACGGGTTGTTCTCCATGTCCGCAGGTTGAAGCGACCCCAATTATGTGATATATAGACCCAGGAATGAGAATTTTAGCAGGCAACCTTGCCAAAATAAGATATTTTATCCCCCAAACGCCATTTTTTTCCCCCGGAGAACCCCCCCGGAAAGCTATTGTGATTGTTTTGGGCTATAGTTTTGAGTAGCTATTGTGCAACATTGCAAAAAAACTTGGCAACCCTGTCTGGAGGAACACTGGAATAAGTAACGTTAGAAGAAAAAGATAAACGTAAACGAGCTTTGCCAGTGTTGTAAAATAAAAATTTAAGGATACATGGAGTACTTACCAACACGATCAATATTTCTGAGAGAGATAGTGAAGGTGGATGCATATAGGAACAAGTTCTCCGTTTAGGATTAGAGTGAATTCAACCCAAGCGCCTTCGATGACATGAACAATTACGTTACTGTGGACGTCCATCATCGACTAAATTATTTGTCTGCATTATTTTTCTGTTTAACACTGAAGCTGCTTTGAAACTAAATGTTGTGGGCGGGGCTAAATTCGACTGGCATCCAGGCTACCGTAAAACCTTCGTTCATCTTCAAAACATCGTAATCCATATGAATCGAGCGGTTTAGTCCTAATTTTCTGAAGACAATCGCTTTATTTGCGCTTAAGCGTGCTGCGTAAAATGAGAATGAACCTCATTGGACTAAACCGCTCGTTTCAAATGGATTCGTTTTACGATCTCTTTATGCACTTTAATCAAAGTCAAAGTTGTGTAGCTGTCAATGGTGGGACAAAAATTTTCAGATGTTATCAGAAAGGCGAGATGTGTTCTGAAGATGAACGAAAGTCTTACGGGTTTGGAACGACAGGAATTAATGACAGACTTTTAATTTCTCTGTGAACTGTCCCTTTAAGAGAGCAGATATTTTACGTGACGTTACGGTAACACAGCTGTATTTATGTGGTCTCCTGGGGCACTTCTCACCTGCAATTAAGATCATTCAGATGCCATAAACACATTAAGAAGCAAAGTAATCATTTACAGACTCGGTTTTAGCGTTGCATTTAGAGAGAGAAATGGGTTCTTAAAGGGACAGTTCACCTAAAAATACCTGTATGCGTTTCTTTGCTCTGCTGAACACAAAAGAAGATATCTTGAAGAATGTTTGTAACCAAGCAGATAGAGAAACCATTGACTAACACTGTACTACTTGAGGGAGATTAAATGAAAGAATCATTTTTTGGGTGAACTATCCCTTTAATGCTTTGTGCATGTGTGAGAGTTCTGACAGTTAAAATTTGAATTCATGAACATTCCATTAATGCAAGTCAATGGAATACTTTAGAATTTTTGATTGACTACTACGGGAAAACCCTAAATACAGCCGGTAAGAAATCCCAAACTATTTTTTGTTGGAGATACTCTAAAACGAGTCTGCTATGGGAAGTTTTCACACCCTGAGGGGAAGTCCACTGGAGTTTGGACCTTTCACTGCCGTGGTGAGTGGTTGCTGGAGCTTGAAAGCGCTAGGAATGAGAAAATCAGCGTCTCAGGAAAAATAGTTTAAATAGTAGAAAACCAACATAATTACAGATCAGACTAAGGAAACTCTTTCAACTGGAGAAATATCTGGAAATTCTGATTTTCAGATATGGAAAATCATTAAGATTTGTATGAATAATATACATTTTACAGTTTTTGATATTCTGTAAAGTATTTAATTGGCTAGAATTTGTAGTGAAAACTTGTACTAGACATTTTTTCACTCCATTCGTTTCCAGGGGCCTGAACCATGATGGCAGTTTCACAAACTCAGGGTTACAGGATTAGTGTCGAGTTGACAAAACCAAACCAACCTATTCAGGCTTTGTTGGTCCCATGATGCTGATCATCAACTCTCTGTGTGTCAGCTCAGGCTCTGATCCTGAGTTTAGCTGTGACATCAGTAGTGAACAGCCAATCACATGCTCTGGATCAGTGACACTGAGATTCACTTCTCTCTTCTGCAGAATATTACATGATTGAAAAATATTAAGAATTTAGAAAATGTACCCAGCAAGAAGGGCTGTCTATGAAAGAGGACAACTTAAAGATCTTTTTTACATCAATGTAAAAGTAAAAGTTGTGAAGTTAGTTTAGTTGATATATAGAGAATTGAACATTTAAGCTCACATGTAGTCATTTTAATAGCTTTATTTATTGATTTTAAAGCTTAGTTGTATGACCTTTATTTAGGCTATTTATATTAATTTGAACAAAGCGCTTATTAATGATTGATTGAGTTAATGATACAAGGGTATAATAATTACATAAATGATATTTAAGTCATTCAAAATTATTATCATAAATAAGCTTTGTTGAACGCCAGACGATTAGTCTTTAAAAAACATTTGCTATTACCATTATTAACCATTTCAAAAAGGGGAGTGACTTCATTGCAAAGTGAGGCACTTTCTGCCCTGCTGATTGGTCCAATTTCAGTTTGAGATCTCTTATCCCGAACATAACCTGCTCCGGAGCAGGCTAGCAGTGGAGCATAAGTTACTATGGAGATGAACTCGGCTAAAATCCAAACCACTTTCATGGTACCTAAAAACCAGGATTGACACAAACTAAGCTTTAACATATCTGGCTATCCAGCTAAACCAGCTTCATGGTACAGGCCCCAGGACTGGTATCTGATACACAAGATTTAAATCCCAGCCATGTCTCTGACGGCTTAATAATGTTAAAGGAACACTCCACCGTTTTTAGAAATAGGGCTAATTCAACATCTTTCCTACATTTAGATATGTGGGCAAATGCATTTTTGTCTCAGTGCATGCATTGTTTTAGTTTGGCAGGGTCGCCGCTAGCTTAGCTTAGCATAATGAATGGAATCCTATGTTGCCAGCTAGCGTGTTCCTAGTAAAAGCTAAGTACTTCTTATGGCCTGCGTATTCACAACAAATACAAATAGTGATGCAGGTTAAGACTAGGCGATTTCCTAGGCAGATATTAACGTGGGACTATATTATGGGGAAGCACAGGCGAAGCACTGCTACTTGGGCGCAGAGATATCACACAACACATGCACAAGTTTGGGGATTTCATCGCCTGGTCTTAATCTGCATCGCTTTTTGTATTCGTTCTGAATACGCAGGCCATAAGAAGTAATTAGGTGGGGTTTTTTTTGATCACTTTTATTCGGGACATGCTAGCTGGCAACATAGGATTCCATTCATGATGCTAAGCTAAGCTAGCGGCGACCCTGCCAAACTAAAACAATGCATGCACTGAGACAAAAATGCATTTGCACACATATCTAAATGTAGGAAAGATGTTGAATAAGCCCTATTTCTAAAAACGGTGGAGTGTTCCTTTAAAACTTCATATCCAGTTAACATGGACCACTGGGAGGCTGAATAAAAAAAGCATTAGAAATGATCTTGACAACATGTACAAAAACAAAACTCAAGACCAATCGAGTAAGTTTAGGTCATAAAGCTTTATCAAAATCAGTATGTAGATTGAATCTTTCAAGTATTTTTCCTTTTTTATCTTGGTGCATCTCAAAAATAATTTTCATTAACGATCCAAATGAGAAATTATGTTCAAACCAGATCATCAAATAATGACGAGTGCCTATAACAGATTAAAAAACAAACATGTTAACTGTATTGGTGTAAGATAAACAGGCACTGTGATTTCCAATCAGAACCAGTGGCACTAGAGACACTGCAGCTTATAAACCTGAATCCTGACCGCCAGGAACTGGAAAAACAAGTGATCGTTACGTTTCAAAGGTCAAAATGAGATTCAGGTTAAGCTACAAATGTCTTCTAGCTAATGATCATCTTCATCTCAAACTTTCCAACACATTTAAAAATAAAAAAGGCAGTAATAAACGTGTGATATTTCAAGATAAAGGCTAATTGTTTTTTTTCCCCCCATGATAACAATTAATACAGATTCAACACATAAAATCGCTGACAGCCAGTGTTTTAAGAGTGCCACAATGTGCAAAATCATTTAAAAAAGCTTCCTCTGCTCCTTCATTATCAACAGAAACGCCCTTGAAAACAAGGACTTCAGCAGCTGCTCCGACCGGCATCAATAAAACAGTCCATTAGTGCTTTAAACACTTGTGATCGAGTAAAAAACATCCCGCTTTCGAGAGCATGACATCGTGTAAAGCTGGAATGTCTGAGGAGCCATTCTGCTCCGGTTCTTTCTATTGCAGAAGAACAGATGGGATTTCTGTGGGAAAAAGCACACAGACGATAGCCAGTTTGAGTGTTTGTTCCCTGTCGTTCAAACGTAGAAGTCCAGCCTGCTGGGGATGACCTTGCAGCCCTGCATGGAGAAGACGCGCTCCTCTTTAGGGAAGTAGTTCAGGTCGTGGGCCATCAGCTCCACCACTTCTTTATCCGGGACGTGACCCTTGGAGACCATCTCGGCCAAGCCGCACTGAATGATGTGCTTGTACTCCAGAGGAAGGAACGGCACGAAGAAATCCACCAGGTTCTTATCGATTAAACTGGTGTGCCAGAAACCACCTGAGCATGGAGAGGAGAAAAGCACAACAAATGTGTGAATGGTTTAAGTGCCCCAATTATGCGATTTTATAAACATAATTGTGTTTTGAAGGTCTCTGTTGTGATTGGTCTACTCTGCTCTGATTGGTCAGATGGCCCAGTCTGTTGTGATTGGTCTACTCTGCTCTGATTGGTCAGATGGTCCAGTCTGTTGTGATTGGTCTACTCTGCTCTGATTGGTCAGACGGCCCAGTCTGTTGTGATTGGTCTACTCTGCTCTGATTGGTCAGATGGTTCAGTCTGTTGTGATTGGTCTACTCTGCTCTGATTGGTCAGATGGCTCAGTCTGTTGTGATTGGTCTACTCTGCTCTGATTGGTCAGATGGCTCAGTCTGTTGTGATTGGTCTACTCTGCTCTGATTGGTCAGATGGCTCAGTGTGTTGTGATTGGTCTACTCTGCTCTGATTGGTCAGATGGCTCAGTCTGTTGTGATTGGTCTACTCTGCTCTGATTGGTCAGATGGTCCAGTCTGTTGTGATTGGTCTACTCTGCTCTGATTGGTCAGATGGCTCAGTCTGTTGTGATTGGTCTACTCTGCTCTGATTGGTCAGATGGTTCAGTCTGTTGTGATTGGTCTACTCTGCTCTGATTGGTCAGATGGCTCAGTCTGTTGTGATTGGTCTACTCTGCTCTGATTGGTCAGATGGCTCAGTCTGTTGTGATTGGTCTACTCTGCCCTGATTGGTCAGATGGCTCAGTGTGTTGTGATTGGTCTACTCTGCTCTGATTGGTCAGATGGCTCAGTCTGTTGTGATTGGTCTACTCTGCTCTGATTGGTCAGATGGTCCAGTCTGTTGTGATTGGTCTACTCTGCTCTGATTGGTCAGACGGCCCAGTCTGTTGTGATTGGTCTACTCTGCTCTGATTGGTCAGATGGCCCAGTCTGTTGTGATTGGTCTACTCTGCTCTGATTGGTCAGATGGCCCAGTCTGTTGTGATTGGTCTACTCTGCTCTGATTGGTCAGATGGCTCAGTGTGTTGTGATTGGTCTACTCTGCTCTGATTAATCAAATGACCAGTGTGTTGTGATTGGTCTACTCTGCTCTGATTGGTCAGATGGTCCAGTCTGTTGTGATTGGTCTACTCTGCTCTGATTGGCCAGAAGGCTTATTACACTGCATGAAATGTAATATTCAAAAAAGCATAATGGAGAAATTGAACTAGAAAAAAAAAAAGTTGTGAGATATTCATTACACTGGAAAACGTTAACAAACTACAGTGAAACTATTAACAAGACTCAAAATGCCTCCGTTTAATGCGTAATAATCCGATTGTCATGAGCATTTCCTGCTGCGTATTTGAACAGAAGCAGAAAGTTAGGAGGCATGTGACGTACTGTTTCTGTTGTTGAAGACGGACAGTGACAGTGCTGTCTCTAGATCCTTCAGGTTGATCTCCTCTCGCTCTCTCCCGTCCCTCCAGAAATCCAGAGCCACCTGAACGATGTTCTCACCGCCGGCGTTACTATAAAACAACAACATCTGGGGGTAAGAGGGTCCACTGATTCAAAACAAGGCATTTGTAATGTCTTTCAAAGTCTCTTCTGCTCACCGAGGCTGCTTTAATTTGATCAAAAATACAGTTATATTTAAAAAATATGATTACAATTTAAAATAACTATGTGAATATATATTAAAACATGGTTTATTCCTGTGATCAGAGCTGAATGTTCAGCACCATTACTGCAGTCTTCAGTGTCACATCATCCTTCAGAAATCATTCCCATATGAGGATTTGATGCTCAATTATTAATTATCAATGTTGAAAACTGTTTCTCTGCTTAAAATTGATAGTGAACTGTTCTTTTAAACTTTAATAATATTTCACAAAATAACTCAAAATATTTTACTGTTTAAACAAATAAATGCATGCATATACATATATTATGTAAACAAAAACTTTTATTTTGACAGCACTAATATACACACACACACACACACACACACACACACACACACACACACACACACACAATCCGTTTAGTTTGCTTGATGCTGGGCGGTACAGTGATGACTAGTGACCGACTGCATTAATTACAGATTTACAGGTTGAAATGTACACACTAACACTGACCTGAGGAAAATGAAGATGGCCTGTCTGTATGACACTCCGTTCAGATTGTCATAGAAGTCCAGGTAAGGCTTTATACTGTCGATCAGCCCGGGATGCATTTTATCCATTTCATCAAAGATGAACATGGAACGTGGGCAGATGGACACGTTCCCCCTCACCCAGTCCTGTAACTGGGACTAAGCAAATTCAAACATACATTTTGTACAGAAGTGACTATAAAACAATCGACTGGATGCATTTTGCTGGTGCAGTGAAATACATAATGCCATTTCCATGTATTTGCATATATAAGCACGTTACCTTGTATGTGTCGATGTGTTTCTCGTGAGGAAAGTGTGCCGTTGCTGTAAACAGATGAACAAAGCTGCTCGACATTCCTTTCTCGTATATGTTTTCGGCTATCAGCTGGCTCACGAAGTTCTTCCCAGTCCCGGTCCAGCCGTGGAGGGACAGAACCAGAGGTTTCTTCGGGTTTTCATTGTTCATGAAGCCTGTGACGGCTTTCAGGATGACCTGAGCAGCCACGTGCTGCCCGTACAGCTTGGTGTTGAGGTCATACTTCAGTCCTGAGGGTGAGAGGACAGATTTACAGCAAACATATGATTTATACGCAACATCTGCACTTCAAGTAAATACACACATGCATGCATGAGACAACAAAACAAGTTTCACTCTTTACAAACTAAACATACAGTTGTATTGTTCAATGCATGTTGGCTGATCAAATCAACAAGATTTTGAATTATATCATTGATATAATAATAGGCTTTAACACAATTCTGACTTTATATCAAGCAATTCTGAGATTTAAAAAAATCATAATTATCTTTCAAAATGGTTTATTCTGTGGCGGAAACAAGCTTTCACACTGCAGCGCTAATTTTGCATGCAAATAATGTTTCATCAGACAAAATTAAACACTACTTTCATATTGTCTTTCAATACTTCAAGCACTTTTAAATATCGAGCACTTGATAAATAAGACCTCTACATTTAAACATTTTCAAATCAAAGCACATCGTACGAACCCTGTTATACAACTTTCTTTGTTTACAATGATAATTTAAAAATAAACATACAATCTGGCTGGAATATTTCAAAAAATAATAATAATTATTAGTATTAATTGTAAAATCAACGTACAATAAGTGGCTTTTTGAAGCTTTTACGTTACATAATGCATGATCAGATCAAACTATAGTACACATTCTGATCCCATTTTCACCTGTTGCATTAAAGTTGACCCAGTTCTCATCACACGTTTCATATAAATATCGATATATTTTCCTGCCCAGCATAGCAGCTCCTGTCCCCACCAGCAGTGAAGTGGACACGGGCTCTATGGCCTCCACGATCAGCCCTGAGACCAGGATGCAGTGCAGTAAGGTTGTCCATGCGCGAGGCGGCCGAGCTTTCATTTTACTACATTAATCATCGATGCTTTTAATTGGAAACGGGGGAAAAAAACAAGCAGAAGGCTCCGACTCACTCACAGCCCGCACTTCCTGATTGGGGAAAAGTGACGTCGAACGCGTGCGACGAATGACGCATGACGCATGCGCGCAGCGTTCGGTTCAATAGTGCATTGTTGATGTTGCATTAATTGCTTGGTCACTGGTCAGTGTGCCACGCTGTTTTTACAATACATGCACATTTTAAAATGACATTTATGCAGACGAAGATTGGGGGGGGGGTTATACTTAAGGAGTGTCAAGTAAAATAAAACTACTTGCCAATTTAAAAAACCCTGTGAAAATCTGTCTACATTAGATTAGTTATGATTTCAGAGCAAATCATATATTATCATTACATTTGCATTTACTCATTTATCCAAAGCGACTTTTTATTAATTAATATGAACTGCATTCAAATCGATTGGGAATACAACTCCATCATCAGCACCAATACAAGAATTAGTGCGATAATACATGATTATACATTTCCAGATGATGCAATATTGCACACACACACACACACACACACACACACACACACACACACATATACATACATACATACATATACACATATATATATATATATATATATATATATATATATATATATATATATATATACACACACACACACTATATTGCCCATGCATACATGAACTTTAATGACATCCCATTCTTAATCCGTAGGGTTTAATATGGAGTTGGCCCACACTTTGCAGCTCTTACAGCTTCAGCTCTTCTGGGAAGGCTTTCCACAAAGTTTAGCAGTGTGTTTATGGGAATTATTGACCATTCTTCTAGAAGCGCATTTGTGAGGTCAGGCACTGATGTTGGACTAGAAGGCCTGGCTTGCAGTCTCCGCTCTAATTCATCCTAAAGGAGTTCTGTCAGGTTGAGGTCAGGACTCTGTGCAGGCTAGGCATGTGCCGGTATCAATTTTTCATGTTGCGATTAATTGCTGAAGCTTTTATCACGGTATACGGTATTATCACGATATTGAAATAAGTTGCAAAAAAAGTGTTGTAATAGTATAACAGGTTTAATAACTCTTTTTGTAATAAGAAAAATAACTCTGAATGTTTAAATACAATAATACAATGCACCAAAATATATAAAAGTTACATTTTAAGTGCAAAAGAATTAGGCTATAAAGAACAACAGGTAACATTAACTAAGATTGAGCAATAGCTACATTTGTTACAGAAAGTTTTTTTTGAAGTTAGTTAAGAAATACAACTGTTTGGTAATAATGAATTAACATGTTAACTAATGAAGCCTTATGTCTCAAAGTTTTACTAAACAATAACAAATAATCAGAAAATGTCTAATCATTAGGGCATTCTGTAGTCCAAATTTAAAATATAAAAATGTTTAAGTTTGAAAATAAATAGCCTGTTAAGTCTTTAAGTATTAAGTATTTGGTGCTGTGATGAACAACATTGAAATTACTAAAAATGAATGGCTGTTTGGAGCATTTGAAAAACTTCACTAGCGCAATTGCTTTGTTTGTGGGGTTTCCGGGGTAACCGCTGCATTCTGCAGTTCCATCAGCGCCCTCTGCTGTCAGAGAGTGAACTGCACTTCATTCAGCCTGTCGTCTTATTTACATCTGAGCGTGTCCCTTTGACGCAGCCGTGTTGAGCATTTTATACGGTTGATGGGCAAAGTATTCTTAATGCATTATAAAATAATTTATTTGTTAATAAATTATTATTTACGGTATTTCGAAGTGCCCACGATAACAATATTGTGCATATTCATTATCGTGATATATCGCATTACCGAATATCGGCACATGTCTAGTGCAGGCCAGTCAAAATCCTCCACACCAAACTCGCTCAACCATGTCTTTATGGACCTTGCTTTGTGCACTGGTGTGCAGTCATGTTGGAACAGGAAGGGGCCATCCCCAAACTGTTTCCACAAAGTTGGGAACATAAAATTGTCCCAAATGTCTTGGTATGCTGAAGCATTAAGAGTTCCTTCAACTGGAACTAAGGGACCAAGCCCAACCCCTGAAAAACAACCCCACACCATAATCCCCCCTCCACCAAACTTTACACCTGCCACAATGCAGTCAGACAAGTCCCGTTCTCCTGGCAACTGCCAAACCCAGACTCATCCATGGGATTGCCAGACAGAGAAGCATTGATCGGTCACTCCAGAGAACACGTCTCCACTGCTCTAGAGTCCACTGGCGGTGTGCTTTACTCCACTGCATCCGACGCTTTGCGTTGCACTTGGTGATGTAAGGCTTGGATGAGCTGATCGGCCATGGAAACCCATTCCATGAAGCTCTCTACACACTGTTCTTGAGCTCATCTGAAGGCCACATGAAGTTTAGAGGTATCTAGCTATTGACTCTGCAGAAAGATGGCAAACTTCTGTGACCCTCAGCATGCGCTGACCCCGCTCTGTGATATTACGAGTTGCTGTTGTTCTCAATTGCTTCCACTTTGTTATACCACTAACCCATTCTTTCACAAATGTATGTAGAAGCGTCTGCATGCCTAGTAGTGCTTGATTTGAACACCTGAATTCTATATATATATATATATATATATATATATATATATATATATATATATATATATATATATATATAGTAAACATCAATACAAGAGGCTATTAATAAATTCTGAATGCCTGGCTGTCTATTTTATATGCAAATAAAGATAAATGCGGATTTAATTCATTTTAATATGGAAATGAATACATTATCATATGACCAACATTGCAACACCGACAACATACCTACGCTGCGCACATCCCTTAAATACAAATAAGGACAAAACATGCCGTCCAAACCTGTTTTGTTGTATGAGATCCACTCCGGTCTGCAGCACTCGTGGAAGTAGTAGAGCACGTTCTGATACCTGGCCAGAAAACCGGTGAGAGCCGCGGCCATCCCGACGGCGATGCTGGTGCTGATCGGCTCTATCGCCGCCGTGAGCGACACACAGCCCGCGAGCACCAGCCAACACGTCAACCGCATTCTGCAGGCGGACACTGAAGAGGACAAGGTGATCTGAATCAACAGCACATCGACATCGTGCTAATCCGCTTTAGTAAACAGTGCTGAGCGACTTCCGTGAACCGACTCAAACGAGTCCGTTAAGATCGAGCACGCGCTGCGAGGAGTTCCACACCATGGCGTCATAGAAATGACTATTATAATAAAGCTGTAAAATGTCTTCATATCTGTTTTTGGTTGAGCTATCCAAATAATTCTGGTCGTAGGTTCTTACAGATTTGATTCTGCCAATGTTTCACACTCTTTTAATTTAAAATGCATTATTATTTTGGCTACTACAAAAATACCCCTGGAGTATATTTTTATATTTTATTTTATATGGCAAATTCTTCTTTCATATAGAAGTTTGCAAATGATATTCCATCCTATATCCCGTTTTGAAATTTAATTAAACTCACTTCTTAAATCTCTTTAAGAAAAACAAACTAAGATTTCTTAACTATTATGAAGAAAGATTTCCTAGTGTAAAAGTGTCTGTAAGTTATTTTATTAAATAAAATGGTAGTGTCTGTGATTTTGTCATGTTGTTTTGCAACTTATGTTTTGGTTATGTTAGGTGTGTGTGTGTTAATTTGTGTATAATTTCTTTAAATATTGTTTTGTGAGTGTGTGTTTGTATGTATTCCCTCGACAATGTTCTTATGTATAAAAATGATCAAACAAAAATAAAGAGTTAATATCTGTAAACATTTATTTCATTTATTCATTATCATTTATAATTTATTAAACATTTATTTTTTAGTTTAATTAATATATGTATTTATTAAAATATATGTTTTTATAAAACTTTTGATGTTTATTTCTCTCTTTTTGTTTAATTTATTATTATTATTATTATTATTATTATTATTATTATTATTATTATTATTATTATTATTATTTATCCTAATGTATCCCCTGGCTGTGTTTGTAAATCTTTAAAACCAGTATGGTGATTGATTATGATGTGGAAAAAAAATGTCTCCAAATGTGTGAATAGTTAATATCAGGTCCTCACTCTCACAGAAATAGCTTATTTTGACAACACCCTGATTGGATACATCACTGAAATATGTATCAATTCCATCATAGTAGATTATATTGTAGCCTAATTTTTATAAGATTCTCAAATCCTAGATCTACTCTTGAACAACTGAAACTGACTTGCCATTGCTTATTTGACTAAAAAAAGTCACTTTGCACCAAGATAAATAGCATGTCAAATAAATGTTTGTATATTTTCCACTGCTAAAAAATAATAAGTCTCATCATTAGACCTAGAAAAATAAATAAAAGTTTGTCCTTTATATCATGTTTGGTGCATAAAAAGCATAATGTAATTAATATAATATAATATTTTAATATAATATATAGCATGTTTGGTATAACAGAAACATCAAGGGCATCCAAAGATTCTGGAAAGAGATATATATTAATAAAAACATATATCCACCATCAAAAAAGAGTGTCAGGATGATTTTTTTTTCTATATGGTTTGACACAAATGGTGTAAAGTCACTCTGTAACGTCAAACATTTAGTTAAACTGGTCAAGTTTATAATAGGCCTACTTTTTTCCCCCTTTGGACCTTCTGACATGATCATCAAAGCATGTATGTATTGCACATAAATATGCACCATTATTTGTGGGGTCCCTTCTTTAATTACAATAGGGAGAGATTAAATATAGAAAATACTATCTGAAAATAATACTGTTAATATATATCACCAGGCACTGAGTTTCATCAGTAGTTGTCGAATCAGAAGACAGAAACACCCTAAAGGCAGATTTAATTATGTCTAAAAATGATGGTAACTATTGTTGACGTCTGTCACCGCAACACCTGCCATTGTGACTGAAGAGTTTGACAGATACAGCTGTGTTTAGCAAGTGCCAAAATATTAATATCCTTTACTCAGAATTTAACCGAGAGCAAAGTCCTGGGGAATATTTTCTAGTGTAAGACCATTTCTGAGGTGAATATCTCATATTTTACTCATACAGTATCCAACAAAACCCCCCAGAAAAACCCATAACCCTTTTAATTTTAAAGCATGAATAAATGAAAAGCTGTTGTTGATGATAAAACCATTATAACCTCGTATATGAAGTTATATTTATACTCAGGAAAGCCTCCATAATCTTCTTAGATGTAATGATTATTAATACACTCTAGGTGGCAGAAATGTCAGGATATTGTGAAATGAACGTTTTCTTTTTACCGCACTTTTGATCTAAATGACTTGATCGTTTTTATAAAGTCATTTATAACAAAAGTGCGGTTTTGTTTTAAACAGAGAGAGAGAGATAAATGTGTAGCTACAACATGACGAAAACAGTAGTAGTAGTAATAAGGAAACAAATCATATGAAAGGTAAATAAGATGTAATTTATGTAGCCCAATGAAGTATAAAGCAATACAATACGTTTAAAATAATAATAATAAAATAATATTTAGGAACACATTTTGTTACGTGTATTTGCTAATGCAGAATTGAAGACGTGCGGCTGAAGCGTGACGTCACCTCCGGTTCTGCCATTTTGCGGTTGCGGATCAGTCTCGAGCTGCTGGTGCGTTTCTTGCCGAATACGGTTCATTAAGTCAAACATTACAGCCCGATTCAACCGGAAAAATGTCAGATTTTGACAGCAACCCCTTCGCGGACCCGGACTTCAGCAACCCGTTCCAGGTAACGCCACGGCACCGCTGTTTTTATCCCCGTGATTCGGTGTGCAGCTTTTGACACATAAAGTCAATCCATTTGCTAGTCATTTCGATCACGTTCATGTAAAATAAAGTAATTTAATGCTAATATCTTCAGTGGGAAGACCGAAGCTGTTGTTCAGCTGTCAGTTGTGTAAAAATATGTAATTACTGTGGTCTTTGGTTTTGTTTGTTGGCATTATTTTTCATTATTATTGGGTTTCTGATTCGGATTATGAGTTTAGTCAGTCCCAAAAAATCCTTTAATAAACTATGAATTACATTTGACCACCTCATCACCATTTCATTGCTTATGCTTGATTATTATTATTATTATTATTATTATATTAAGATGATGGAGGCTTCAATTCTGGGGTTGGTTTCTAACCTGGGCTTTATATTATATTTATAGTGTCTGTTAACTAGTGAATTATTATCTGTTGTTATTGAAGCTGTCAGTGTCTGAAATGAATATGGTCTCTTTACAGTCTGTGCACATTTACATGGGGCTGATTGATGATGTTTAGGGTCAATAAAGGATGATGATGTGTGTGTGTGTGTGTGTGTGTGTGTGTGTGTGTGTGTGTGTGTGTGTGTGTGTGTGTGTGTGTGTGTGTGTTGTTTGGGCTGCTGGGATAGATGGATAGATGTAGGCCGCCCCTGTTTTGATCAGTGATATGTCTCTCTCTCTCTCTCTCTCTCTCTCTCTGTCTGTCTGTCTGTCTCTCTGTCTGTCTCTCTCTCTCTCTCTCTCTCTCTCTCTCTCTCTCTCTCTCTCTGTGTGTGTGTGTGTGTGTGTTTGCAGCTCTGGTCAGCTGAGGGAATTAGATCCCTGCAGCCTGTTTTATTTTTTATTTTGTGCAGCTACATTGATCCAAGCATGGAAGCATTTGTCGTCTGTGCACCTTACTGCATCAAAGCTGGTGATTTGTCGAAATAACAGCACTTTCCAAATGAGTTAACCCTCTCAATCCTACTGTGATATATTTGATAGATTAATTTCTAAGGCCTTCCTACATACTAACATGATCAAACTTTGCTGAAAAACCTGTTGCACACACTCTCCTGCGTGCCTTCTGTTGTCTGATCGAAGTCATTTTAGTGTAATTGTAAAAAATCTCATCTTTTTTTTCTGTGAAATCTTGTGATTTTTCATAAAGAATAACTTTTATATTGTTAGATTTCAAGCTGAACACATCAGAATGAAGCAACTTAGGTGTATTTGTTTGTACATACATCATGTGTTGTGTTTACATCATGCGAGTATGAAATATGATCAGGCTTTAGAGGAAGGTTTATTTGTTAATCTCTCGAATTATCATTGTATTGTAAATTAAAACTACAGAGATTTTATCATAAAACTACACTTACATTTTATGGGTTAAAGTATTATTTAACTCAACTATTGTTTAATAAATGCTATCATTGCTAGCTTAAAATGAACCCAAAATAGTATGGAAACATTATACAATAAGACTTGAATAATAAACATTTATTACTGTTGCATTTTGTAATTGTGTGTCTGATTTTTATTGATTTCTTTTTTGGGTTTATTTTAAGCCAGCCATATATTCATTTTTAAACAATAGTTGTGTTAAATTAAAGGTTGGTCAAACATTTAACCCGATTGCTGGGTTAGTCCATATTTAACCCAACATTTATTGAGCATAATATTTCAACATTTCATTGGTAGATATAGAGAAACGACTGATATTTATATGCATTTAATGCTAGTCTGTTATGCTGTTATAAAGATCGCATTGATTTAGAAGCATCAGAACTACTTTTTGGCCTCAATCATCAAATTACATATTTTGCTCATTTTTGGCATTGGGTATGAGCTCCATATTCTCACTATGAGCCATAAAATGCATCAAATATGATGCTCAAGAAAAAATACACATGCAAACTTTGTTTTAGATTTTCTTTACATGTTGTCTAAATGTTCAATAGGCTGTTCCATTCAAAGAAATTAGTCAGGCTTTAAAACACAATGGCCAGCTGCCTGGAGTTTTTCCTCCATTGTTTTCCTTTCCCTTGTAGTCTCCGGGGAGAATCAGTATCATTGACATTACAGGTGTTGTAGACTCACAGGTTGGGTCGGACCCGTCTTCAAGGTGCAGGGGGACAAATGCAAATTCATGCACAGCAGATTGTGGCTTTTGTTCTGCCGGATGGGACATGATCATTTAGACCTCTTTTGGCCACCCAGGTCTCTCTCTTCCTCATTTCCCATAACACACACACACACACACACACACCATCAGTAGCAGCAGTTTTGCCTCCTCTGTCTGAAGTGTTTCTATTAAAGCATACCTCTTAAGTCATCATTAAACTCAGGTGGTCAGACGAGGGAAATCGTTAAGTGATCAGCAGTAATGGTATGCAGTCTGTCGCGGGGTTGCCGTGGTAACTCAACACCAGCGCGGCCCTGTAGCTGACCGACTGTAGCGGCACATGTCTCAATAATTCATGCGGATCCCTGATTGCATTGTGTTTCTGACTTGCGTCTTCAGTGCATATAGACTGTCTTACTGGAAATGAGCTTGCATGTTGATTCGTTTGCTGGGTTTTGCTTCGAGACCTCATGTTTGTTTGACTGAAAACCTGTTAGGTGTTTGCTTCTCGTAGCCAGAGCCAGTGGCACCTTCAGTTATGTGCAGAAGCGGCTGCATCATGTGGTGATGATACCAGATGCTGTGGAATTAGTTTAGAACATTTAAAAAGAGAGGTTTGAAATGTTATAACCGTTTACATAGTGAACGTTCTCTGAACTTGCTGCATTATTATTGATTTGTGGGCCTATTGGCTAATTTACAAAGGATTTGCATGTGGCTTAACCAGATTTTTTTTTCAAGAGGTTCCGCAAGAACCAATGAGGTTCACTCTCGTGTTAAGCATCACGTTTGAGTTTCAGCAAGAACCAATGAGGTTCACTCTCGTGTTACGCATCACGTTTGAGTTTCAGCAAGAACCAATGAGGTTCACTCTCGTGTTACGCATCACATTTGAGTTTCAGCAAGAACCAATGAGGTTCATTCTCGTGTTACGCATCACATTTGAGTTTCAGCAAGAACCAATGAGGTTCATTCTCGTGTTACGCAGCACGTTTGAGTTTCAGCAAGAACCAATGAGGTTCACTCTCGTGTTACGCAGCACGTTTGAGTTTCAGCAAGAACCAATGAGGTTCACTCTCGTGTTACGCAGCACGCTTTGAGTTTCAGCAAGAACCAATGAGGTTCACTCGTGTTAATCATCACGCTTTGAGTTTCAGCAAGAACCAATGAGGTTCACTTTCGTGTTAAGCATCACATTTGAGTTTCAGCAAGAACCAATGAGGTTCACTCTCGTGTTACGCAGCACGCTTTGAGTTTCAGCAAGAACCAATGAGGTTCAATCTCGTGTTAATCATCACGCTTTGAGTTTCAGCAAGAACCAATGAGGTTCACTTTCGTGTTAAGCATCACATTTGAGTTTCAGCAAGAACCAATGAGGTTCAATCTCGTGTTACGCAGCACGCTTTGAGTTTCAGCAAGAACCAATGAGGTTCACTCGTGTTAATCATCACGCTTTGAGTTTCAGCAAGAACCAATGAGGTTCACTTTCGTGTTAAGCATCACATTTGAGTTTCAGCAAGAACCAATGAGGTTCAATCTCGTGTTACGCAGCACGCTTTGAGTTTCAGCAAGAACCAATGAGGTTCACTCTCGTGTTAATCATCACGTTTGAGTTTCAGCAAGAACCAATGAGGTTCATTCTCGTGTTACGCAGCACGCTTGAGTTTCAGCAAGAACCAATGAGGTTCACTCGTGTTATGCAGCACGCTTGAGTTTCAGCAAGAACCAATGAGGTTCACTCTTGTGTTACGCATCACGCTTTGAGTTTCAGCAAGAACCAATGAGGTTCACTCTCGTGTTACGCAGCACGCTTGAGTTTCAGCAAGAACCAATGAGGTTCAATCTCGTGTTACGCAGCACGCTTGAGTTTCAGCAAGAACCAATGAGGTTCAATCTCGTGTTACGCAGCACGCTTGAGTTTCAGCAAGAACCAATGAGGTTCAATCTCGCGTGTTACGCAGCACGCTTTGAGTTTCAGCGAGAACCAATGAGGTTCATTCTCGTGTTACGCAGCACGCTTGAGTTTCAGCAAGAACCAATGAGGTTCATTCTCGTGTTAAGCATCACATTTGAGTTTCAGAAAGAACCAATGAGGTTCACTCGTGTTAAGCATCACATTTGAGTTTCAGCAAGAACCAATGAGGTTCATTCTCGTGTTACGCAGCACGCTTGAGTTTCAGCAAGAACCAATGAGGTTCATTCTCGTGTTAAGCATCACATTTGAGTTTCAGCAAGAACCAATGAGGTTCAATCTCGTTACGCAGCACGCTTGAGTTTCAGCAAGAACCAATGAGGTTCAATCTCGTGTTACGCAGCACGCTTTGAGTTTCAGCAAGAACCAATGAGGTTCAATCTCGTATTACGCAGCACGCTTTGAGTTTCAGCAAGAACCAATGAGGTTCAATCTCGTGTTACGCAGCACGCTTTGAGTTTCAGCAAGAACCAATGAGGTTCACTCGTGTTACGCAGCACGCTTTGAGTTTCAGCAAGAACCAATGAGGTTCAATCTCGGTTACGCAGCACGCTTGAGTTTCAGCAAGAACCAATGAGGTTCACTCGTGTTACGCAGCACGCTTTGAGTTTCAGAAAGAACCAATGAGGTTCACTCTCGTGTTAATCATCACGCTTTGAGTTTCAGCAAGAACCAATGAGGTTCAATCTCGCGGTTAATCATCACGCTTTGAGTTTCAGCAAGAACCAATGAGGTTCACTTTCGTGTTAAGCATCACATTTGAGTTTCAGCAAGAACCAATGAGGTTCAATCTCGTGTTAATCATCACGCTTTGAGTTTCAGCAAGAACCAATGAGGTTCACTTTCGTGTTAAGCATCACATTTGAGTTTCAGCAAGAACCAATGAGGTTCAATCTCGTGTTAAGCATCACGCTTGAGTTTCAGCAAGAACCAATGAGGTTCACTTTCGTGTTAAGCATCACGCTTTGAGTTTCAGCAAGAACCAATGAGGTTCAATCTGCGTTAATCATCACGCTTGAGTTTCAGAAAGAACCAATGAGGTTCACTCGTGTTAATCATCACGCTTGAGTTTCAGCAAGAACCAATGAGGTTCACTTTCGTGTTAAGCATCACATTTGAGTTTCAGCAAGAACCAATGTGGTTCATTCTCGTGTTAAGCATCACATTTGAGTTTCAGCAAGAACCAATGTGGTTCATTCTCGTGTTACGCAGCACGCTTTGAGTTTCAGCAAGAACCAATGAGGTTCACTCTTGTGTTACGCACGCTTGAGTTTCAGCAAGAACCAATGAGGTTCACTCTCGTGTTACGCAGCACGCTTTGAGTTTCAGCAAGAACCAATGAGGTTCACTCTCGTGTTACGCAGCACGCTTTGAGTTTCAGCAAGAACCAATGAGGTTCAATCTGTTACGCAGCACGCTTTGAGTTTCAGCAAGAACCAATGAGGTTCACTCTCGTGTTACGCAGCACGCTTTGAGTTTCAGCAAGAACCAATGAGGTTCAATCTCGTGTTACGCAGCACGCTTTGAGTTTCAGCAAGAACCAATGAGGTTCAATCTCGTGTTACGCAGCACGCTTTGAGTTTCAGCAAGAACCAATGAGGTTCACTCGTGTTAATCATCACGCTTTGAGTTTCAGCAAGAACCAATGAGGTTCACTCGTGTTAATCATCACGCTTGAGTTTCAGCAAGAACCAATGAGGTTCAATCTCGTGTTACGCAGCACGCTTGAGTTTCAGCAAGAACCAATGAGGTTCACTCTCGCGTTACGCAGCACGCTTGAGTTTCAGCAAGAACCAATGAGGTTCACTCTTGTGTTACGATCACGCTTGAGTTTCAGCAAGAACCAATGAGGTTCACTCTCGTGTTAATCATCACGCTTGAGTTTCAGCAAGAACCAATGAGGTTCACTCTTGTGTTACGCATCACGCTTTGAGTTTCAGCAAGAACCAATGAGGTTCACTCTCGTGTTACGCAGCACGCTTGAGTTTCAGCAAGAACCAATGAGGTTCAATCTCGTGGTTACGCAGCACGCTTGAGTTTCAGCAAGAACCAATGAGGTTCAATCTCGTTACGCAGCACGCTTGAGTTTCAGCAAGAACCAATGAGGTTCAATCTCGTGTTACGCAGCACGCTTTGAGTTTCAGCGAGAACCAATGAGGTTCATTCTCGTGTTACGCAGCACGCTTTGAGTTTCAGCAAGAACCAATGAGGTTCATTCTCGTGTTAAGCATCACATTTGAGTTTCAGAAAGAACCAATGAGGTTCACTCTCGTGTTAAGCATCACATTTGAGTTTCAGCAAGAACCAATGAGGTTCATTCTCGTGTTACGCAGCACGCTTGAGTTTCAGCAAGAACCAATGAGGTTCATTCTCGTGTTAAGCATCACATTTGAGTTTCAGCAAGAACCAATGAGGTTCAATCTCGTGTTACGCAGCACGCTTTGAGTTTCAGCAAGAACCAATGAGGTTCAATCTCGCGTTACGCAGCACGCTTGAGTTTCAGCAAGAACCAATGAGGTTCAATCTCGTGTTACGCAGCACGCTTTGAGTTTCAGCAAGAACCAATGAGGTTCAATCTCGTGTTACGCAGCACGCTTTGAGTTTCAGCAAGAACCAATGAGGTTCACTCTCGTGTTACGCAGCACGCTTGAGTTTCAGCAAGAACCAATGAGGTTCAATCTCGTGTTACGCAGCACGCTTTGAGTTTCAGCAAGAACCAATGAGGTTCACTCGTGTTACGCAGCACGCTTTGAGTTTCAGAAAGAACCAATGAGGTTCACTCTCGTGTTAATCATCACGCTTTGAGTTTCAGCAAGAACCAATGAGGTTCAATCTCGTGTTAATCATCACGTTTGAGTTTCAGCAAGAACCAATGAGGTTCACTCGTGTTAAGCATCACATTTGAGTTTCAGCAAGAACCAATGAGGTTCAATCTCGTGTTAATCATCACGCTTTGAGTTTCAGCAAGAACCAATGAGGTTCACTCTCGTGTTAAGCATCACATTTGAGTTTCAGCAAGAACCAATGAGGTTCAATCTCGTGTTAAGCATCACGCTTTGAGTTTCAGCAAGAACCAATGAGGTTCACTCGTGTGTTAAGCATCACGCTTGAGTTTCAGCAAGAACCAATGAGGTTCAATCGTGTTAATCATCACGCTTTGAGTTTCAGAAAGAACCAATGAGGTTCACTCGTGTTAATCATCACGCTTGAGTTTCAGCAAGAACCAATGAGGTTCACTTCGTGTTAAGCATCACATTTGAGTTTCAGCAAGAACCAATGAGGTTCATTCTCGTGTTAAGCATCACATTTGAGTTTCAGCAAGAACCAATGAGGTTCATTCTCGTGTTACGCAGCACGCTTTGAGTTTCAGCAAGAACCAATGAGGTTCACTCGTGTTACGCATCACGCTTTGAGTTTCAGCAAGAACCAATGAGGTTCACTCGCGTGTTACGCAGCACGCTTTGAGTTTCAGCAAGAACCAATGAGGTTCAATCTCGTGTTACGCAGCACGCTTTGAGTTTCAGCAAGAACCAATGAGGTTCATTCTCGTGTTACGCAGCACGCTTGAGTTTCAGCAAGAACCAATGAGGTTCATTCTCGTGTTACGCAGCACGCTTTGAGTTTCAGCAAGAACCAATGAGGTTCATTCTCGTGTTACGCAGCACGCTTGAGTTTCAGCAAGAACCAATGAGGTTCACTTCTCGTGTTAATCATCACGCTTGAGTTTCAGCAAGAACCAATGAGGTTCACTCGTGTTAATCATCACGCTTGAGTTTCAGCAAGAACCAATGAGGTTCATCTCGCGGTTACGCAGCACGCTTGAGCTTTCAGCAAGAACCAATGAGGTTCATTCTCGTGTTACGCAGCACGCTTGAGTTTCAGCAAGAACCAATGAGGTTCACTCGTGTTAATCATCACGCTTGAGTTTCAGCAAGAACCAATGAGGTTCATTGAGTTTCAGCAAGAACCAATGAGGTTCACTCGTGTTATGCAGCACTTTGAGTTTCAGCAAGAACCAATGAGGTTCACGCATCACGCTTGAGTTTCAGCAAGAACCAATGAGGTTCACTCTCGTGTTAATCATCACGCTTTGAGTTTCAGCAAGAACCAATGAGGTTCACTCTCGTGTTACGATCACGCTTGAGTTTCAGCAAGAACCAATGAGGTTCACTCGTGTTACGATCACGCTTGAGCTTCAGAAAGAACCAATGAGGTTCACTCGTGTTACGCATCACGTTAAGCTTCAGCAAGAACCAATGAGGTTCACTCTTGTGTTACGCATCACGCTTTGAGTTTCAGCAAGAACCAATGAGGTTCACTCTGTGTTACGATCACGCTTTGAGTTTCAGCAAGAACCAATGAGGTTCACTCTCGTGTTACGCATCACGCTTGAGTTTCAGCAAGAACCAATGAGGTTCACTCTCGTGTTACGATCACGCTTTGAGCTTCAGAAAGAACCAATGAGGTTCACTCTCTTGTTACGCATCACGTTAAGCTTCAGCAAGAACCAATGAGGTTCATTCTCATGTTACGCAGCACGTTTGAGCTGGCAAGAACCAATGAGATTCATTCTCGTTACGCATCACGCTTGAGCTTCAAAAGAATCAATGAGATTCATTCTCGTGTTACGATCACTTTGAGCTTATTCTTGTTATTATTATATAATTATATAATAACACTTATAACAGTCTGTTATAGGTTATACTTTTATGTGTATCATATTAGTTTATCCATAAGTTGAAATGCAGTCAGGGATCTGATGTCAGATTTACTTCTTCCACTGAACTCAACAGCTTTGTGTGAGAAACTGGAATTTAATCAAAACATTCACCTTCGCTCTCCTTGGGATGTAAATGAAAAGACAAACTCTTTGAGTTTGGAGGATGAAGCATTCTTCACCAGAGTTTGCTGCGTGGTAATCATTAAGTCAAACATTTGTGACTATAAAGGCTGTCTAAATGAAACCACAGAGTAAATAGTCTTTATCCTGGATGAGATCCTGGTAGAAACGAGTCTCACATTGTGCTGAAGCAGTCTGAAATGATGCATCCTCATCAACAAGTAGGCGTGCTGCAGGATGTTGCAGAACTGGTGCATGGGGTGTGTGTGCATGAGACAAACTGAATGCATGCATGCATGTGCCTCCGACAGAGCAGATTTCACCGTATTACAGTGATTTAATAATGCAGCTACTCTCAAACTCAGCTTGTGTGTGTGTGTGTGTGTGTGCATGTTTTTCTATTCTGGTGGGGACTTCAACCTGAATGCAGGCTCATGGGGACTCGTGTCACTGTGGGGACCTAAATTGAGGTTCCCATGAGGAAACAAGCGTATAAATCATACAGAAATATAATTTTTTGGGGTGAAAATGTAGAAATGCAAACGTGTGTGTGTGTGTACCTTGTTTGGCTATACTTGTGAGGGCCCAAATGTCCTCACTTGTATAGTAAAATATTATGACAACTCACTAGTTAGGACATTTGACTGGTCCTCACTATTTAAAAAGGCTTATAAATCACCCAAAACATGTTTTCATTTAAATCTATTGTTTTGCACATGTTTCTGGGATGGGTAGGTTTAGGGTTAGTGTAGGGGGATAGAAAATATAATTAACCTGATATAAAATCAATGGAAGTCTATGCAATGTCCTCACTAATATAGGGAAACAAACGTACGTGTGTGTGTGTGTGTGTGTGTGTGGTAAGGAAGTAGACTGTCTAAATGAGGTCCATCTGATTCTGTCCATCACTCAGTGATCGTAATGAGAAAACGAGGAGAGAGAGAGAAAAAAAAAACTTTAATGATCTGATTAGATGGATGTTTCTAGAGATCTGGGCCGCTCTGCAGATGCAGGGGAACCTATTACCGTGAGCTGCTGTCACTGTATGTGTGTGTAATATGTTTGCCTTCATTCACAGTGTGTGTTGAGGGAGCGGTGGTGACTAAGAACAGCCGTTTTATTTTAGTTTCTCTCTTAGTCACTCCCGTCATCAGCGGTGGAATGTTATCGTCATGGGACCCAGAGATGTTTTCACTCAATGAGCGTTTTGTTGCTTCCACTCAGTACCTTATGCATTGTATATAAGAGAAATCTTCAGGATAGGTAGGCAGCTTTTGGTCCATAGCCCTTGTGTCTCAGCATCTTAACCTGTAAGATAGACAGGAAAACAAGAAAAATGCATACTAATCTGCATACCATCAATATCAATATAGGCTGTAGTGTTTTCAAAAGTACAGACTTCGGTACCATTGGCGCTTTTCCACTGCGTGGTACGACTCAACGTGGCATGGCTCGGCTAGGCTCGCTTTACTTTGGCTCGGTTGCGGTGCGTTGCCATTGCAGTTTAGTAATGCTTCAAAGTGGATGGGATTATAGACTGTCACTGCAAGACGAAGTGTTATGAATGCTAGTTTTTTTCGAGTGGGTGTCTCTTGTCGCAAATCCAGGCGTCTATAGACGAATCCACTGATAGACGCTCACCTGTGTATCTGTGTAAGCGCTCGGTGAACAGCGTCAAAAAGATGTCAATTTTCAACATTAAAAAGCGTTGATCATTGTAGCCAATCACAGACATGTATGTTGAGCTTTTGAAAATGATGGCCAATCACAGACATATATGTTGAGCTTGTGAACACAATGGCCAATCAGAGACATGTATGCTGAGCTTTTGAAAATTATGGCCAATCAGAGACTCGTATGTTGAGCTTGTGAGCACGATGGCCAATCACAGACATATATGTTGAGCTTGTGAACACAATGGCCAATCACAGACATATATGTTGAGCTTGTGAACACGATGACCAATCATAGACTCATATATTGAGCTTGTGAACACGATGACCAATCAGATACTCATATGTTGAGCTTGTGAATGCGATGACCAATCAGAGACTCATATGTTGAGCTTGTGAATGCGATGACCAATCAGAGACTCATATGTTGAGCTTGTGAACACGATGGCCAATCAGAGACTCATATGTTGAGCTTGTCAACGTGATGGCCAATCACAGACATATATGTTGAGCTTGTGAACATGATGGCCAATCACAGACATATATGTTGAGCTTGTGAACATGATGGCCAATCACAGACATATATGTTGAGCTTGTGAACACGATGACCAATCAGAGACTCATATGTTGAGCTTGTGAATGCGATGGCCAATCAGAGACTCATATGTTGAGCTTGTCAACGCGATGGCCAATCAGAGACTCATATGTTGAGCTTGTCATCGCGATGGCCAATCAGAGACTCATATGTTGAGCTTGTCATCGCGATGGCCAATCAGAGATGTTTATGAATCGTTCACTCCGTGCTAGAGAGAAATGTGCAGTTTTCTATTTTATTTTTACTGTTAGCTTATCTTCATCATATTATTAATAATTTTTAAAAATAATAATTGTATCTTTTATGGTAAATGCTTTTTTAATTTTATGCTACTGTTTATTTTGTAAAGCACTTTGTAATCCATTTAGCATACTTGCGGTCTAGTAGCTTTCACTTGTGCATATCCGTAAGGTGACATTTTAGGTTTCATGCACCTTATACAGCCCACACAAACCTGCTTTCTTTTGTCTGCCCTTTCCAAAACAACATTTGACCTTAAATACGCTCAGTGTTCAGACGGCCTTTACAACACAAATAAACCCTTGTTCTTCTGACAATCCTCTCCACTCCACAGTGGGGTGTCACACCTGCCTAACGCTTTGGGTTTGTTCTGCATGTGCTCAGGGAAGTTTGCAGCAGTTATGTTTGCGTTAATCTGTTTTCATCTCGGCTACATTCAACTCTAATCTTGTTACTGTCTAAAATAAGCTTTCATTGGCGTGAATACTGGATTGCTGTGCAATCTGAAATCATCTGTAGTCCTGAAGGAGTGCATTACTGTCTAAAATAAGCTTTCATTGGCGTGAATACTGGATTGCTGTGCAATCTGAAATCATCTGTAGTCCTGAAGGAGTGCAGCACTGAAGGAGGTCAAACCCAAACGGGCTGTCTGGGTTGAGTTTCCCGCTTTAGAATCGGGTCGCCGAATGTGAGCAGCCGCATATAGAGTGATGGGATGTAAATGTTAGATTCTATAGTTTATCTTCTGGTAAAAGTGCATCATCAACAGATTACGGTAATGTGTCATGCAGTCAAGTGGCTCACGCTTAACTTTGGCTCTGTCCCAATTTGCATACTTTTGTGATGCACTAAAAGACACGCACTTCTCTGGTGATGGTGAAAGTGCATGCGTTAGACTAATACAGTATACAATTGTGAAATGATACCACAAACGTCAGCATTAGTTGAATTAATTACACAAAATTATTACTTTTATGCTCTAAAAAGATTTGACCCAGGGCTGGGTAAATATAGGACAGAACACATGTTGGGTTAATTTTACCCATCAAATTGGGTTGATAAATTGTTACTATAATACTAGCTCTTTTTTTTTTTAAACTTCATTAATTAATTAATTAATTAATTAATGTCTACGGATTAATTTAAATCCTCCTAAACTTTCCAAAAATAATTAAAACAATCACTGCCTTGCATGATAATCCCTTTATTTTCAGCATATTTACTATACAGCATATTTGATATAGTTTTTAATTCATATTGCCAACATTTAAGCTCGTTTAACAAATATTAGAAGTAAAAATTAAACATTCAAGTGTCGTTTAGATTACTCATATCGCGCCTCTGTATGTTGCTTTCCATACAATGAAACAATAAACAGCAATAACAGATTTACAGATAAAATAATGAATATGTATACAAACCTGTAATTTACACGAAGACATGCATCAATTTGATGGAGCTGCGATGCTCTCTCCTAAAGAGGTCTTAGAAAGTCTGCAATAAATAACTCAACACCTGGGATCTGGGTTACACAAAAACTACCCAAACACTGGGTTGTGACGTCTGACGTCTGACCCAGGATCTGGGTTACACAAAAACTACCCAAACACTGGGTTGTGACGTCTGACGTCCTGACGTCTGACCCAGGATCTGGGTTACACAAAACTACCCAAACACTGGGTTGTGACGTCTGACCCAGGATCTGGGTTACACAAAAACTACCCAATCACTGAGTTGTTACGTCTGACCCAGGATCTGGGTAACACAAAAACTGCCCAAACACTGAAAAAATAACCCCCCCAAAAAAGACCCAAAAGGCTCAAGCCAGGATTTGGTTAAAAAAAATAGCCCACATTTTTTTTAGAGTGTATTCTTTCAACCTTTTACTTTTTAACCCTACAGCCTCCTATTTATATTTGTGTGCAAAATCTGGACAATGCAAAGTGTTAGTGTGCTGATTACCTAGATGGTATTCCTGTGTGCTTCTGAATGTTTAGACACACACTTGAAATACTTTCTAAGCAGACAGCTCACTAGGTTTTGAGACACACCCACAAAGAGGGAACATGCTGTCAGGTGATCATTTACATATAGTAGTGGGGAATCTCCTCAAGCACCACCAATGTGCAGCACCACCTGGAGGATGTGACGGCAGCCATAATGCACACCACACACCAGCTGATTGGTGGAGAGGAGACCAAGTGATAAAGCCAATCAGTGTATGGGGATGAGTAGGAGGCCATGATGGACAGAGGCCAATGGGCGAGTTTGGCCAGGATGCCAGGGCTACACCCCTACTCTTATCATAGAGTGTGACATCATCAGACATCTCTTTATATGATGACAGATTTCTGAAGACAGTGCCTTCCTGCTACTACAAATGTGTGTATTTGTGCGTGCGACTATCCCATTAAACATTGATCATTATACTGACTGAAATATTCATGGCTCTGGAGTCCTGACAGTTCAGCAGCCGTATGAAACGGATCCGCCTCAGGACCTGAGCGCTGCAAACTGGGGCTGCTATGGAAACAAGGGTGAGCGTGTGTGAGTGTGTGTGTGTGAGTGTGTGTGAGTGTGAGTGTGTGTGAGTGTGTGTGTGTGTGAGTCTGAGTGTGTGTGTGTGTGTGTGTCTGTGTGTGTGTGTGTGTGTGTGTGTGTGTGTGTGTGTGTGTGTGTGTGTGTGTGTGTGTGTGTGTGTGTGTGTGTGTGTGTGTGTGTGTGTGTGTGTGTGTGTGTGTGTGTGTGTGTGTGTGTGTGTGTGTGTGAGTGTGTGTGTGAGTGTGTGTGTGAGTGTGTGTGTGTGAGTGTGTGAGAGTGTGTGTGAGTGTGTGTGTGTGTGTGTGTGTGTGTGTGTGTGTGTGTGTGTGTGTGTGTGTGTGTGAGTGTGAGTGTGTGTGAGTGTGAGTGTGTGTGTGAGTGTGTGTGTGTGTGTGTGTGTGTGTGTGTGTGTGTGTGTGTGTGTGTGTGTGTGTGTGTGTGTGTGTGTGTGTGTGTGTGTGTGTGTGTGTGTGTGTGTGTGTGTGTGTGTGTGTGTGTGTGTGTGTGTGTGTGTGTGTGTGTGTGTGTGTGTGTGTGTGTGGTCAGTGAGGGAATAGTGAGCTATCTTTATAGAGAAACACAGGCGTTTAATACAGTCTCTTCTCTGCTGTGAATTAATCTTAGTGTACTTCATACTGCAAAGAAATGCTCAATATAAAAAGTAGTATAGGAAACAATATGTGAGGAAAAATGTTTGAAACATGTACAGTATGAGAAATCACTGAGCAGCGACCAGTTATTTTGCATTTTTATTCTCGTGACATTTACCTGCCGTTGTAATACGTCATTCTTCACACTGAAGTTGAGTTAAAGGTGCACTATGTAACTTTTTTTTCTTCAGTAAAATCACCAGGCCAGTGTTATATATTTTGTTCAGTTGAGTACTTACAATATCCCAAAGGCCTTGCTCCGCTCCCACAACACTCGGCCCTTAACGTTAATAATCACATCCATAAACATGATTTCTGCCGGAGTTTGAGTGCAGAATCCTGGGACATGTGGTCTTCACCTCACAGTCGGTGGGAAAGAATCGCCTTTCCCACCGGCTGTGAGGTGAAGACCACATGTCTTATAATTGTTAGATAATATAATTTTCAAGATAATTGTTATTTTACTAAATCAAAATAAGGATTCGTGAGGGGAAAAAGTAGCTAATTTCCACTAAGAGGAGTACTCTTTTATTTTAATATCTCTTACATAAATACTATTTTCTACTGAAAACTATAATTTTGTATTGACCCAGTGTTTTGTATGTGAATGCTGTTTTATGTGATTATTACCACAGGAGTGAACCACAAAGCTTTGTTTACAAGGGAAATAAATGTTGCAGATGTTACATGCAGCCATGAAAACACAGGCTATTCATGCCGAATGAGAGAGGAGGCTGAGCCCAATTTAAGATTTTCCAGCTTTTTAACTCTGTTTTGCAATCTGGTCACCCGATATTCCGATTTCCGTGAATTTTAACAATAGGCCTAACGTTAGTCCATTTTATTCCACTGGACATCGTTTCTTTTGCCAAATCCTCACTCGCGTCGCACTCATTTTCGCAGGGAATTATAAACGTTTCTTCCTTTCGTTTGCTTTAGTCTATTATACTCATTCAAATCTTTTACTGTGGTGAAGTAGAAAAACACTGACATTTTATATAACACAGTTTGTGATTGTTATTAGACTTGAGGCGCGTCGAGTTTATTTGACACCCAGCGATGTTGCTTTGGTTTTCTCTAGCAGTGCGTAGCCGAATCAAACATATGTAGCTAGATGTCTTGACCCTGTGGACGATAAAATTCGCTCTTCAGACGTTTTACAACAAGTGTTGCTTTGCAGGGAAATAGGCTATGAAACAAATCTTTTTTAAACAAATATTTAATTTTCTAATATTCTTAAGATTACCATTATTTACTTATAATCATTTAAATGTTTTACAGGCTGTAGTGTTTCACTGACGGAAAATAAACATGCATGCTTATGAAATGGATCTTTGAGCGTTTATTATTTCAAATTGTAGGCTAGACTACAAATAGCATATATGCATTAGTTATACTTTCAATTTAATCTACAGAGCCAAGTTTTTAGTTTAACTATAGAAGAGGATCTAAAGGAGTTTCCTTCGCTGTCACAAAAGATGATATTTTAAAGAATGATGGTAATCCAACAGTTGACGGCACCTTAAAATACTATAGAAGTCAATTCTCATACTGGCATTTTAAAATATCATCTTTTGTGTTCAACAGAAGAAACTCATGCAGGTTTGGAACAACTCGAGGGTGAGTAAGCGATGACAGAAGTGTTATTTTTGGGTGAACCATCCCTTAAGGCCGGGCACATTGTGTGATGCAGTATTTCATGTTGTTGATTCTGTTGGTACTGGCAAATGATCATTCATTTTTTGCCTCCAATTCTTATCAATGGAAAAACATTATAATTATTGAGCAATAATAATAATAAAGCAATATTTATATTCTGCATATTATCAGATATTGTTCTCTTCTTCGTCGCTCTCTTCCCTCCTCCTCCTCCTTCTTCTTCGCCTTCTCCTCCTCCTCCTTCTTTAAAATATCATCTTTTGTGTTCAACAGAAGAATCTCTTCTCCTTCTTCCTCCTCTCTTCCTCTTCCTTCCTCTCTCTTCTTCTTCCTCCTCTTCTTCTTCTTCTTCTTCTTCTTAGTCTTCCTCCTTCTTCTCCTTTCTTCTTCTTCTTCGCCTTCCTTCCTCCTCCTTCTTTCTTCTTATTGAGCAATAATAATAATAAAGCAATATTTATATTCTGCATATTATCAGATATTGTTGTTCTTCTTCGTCGTCGTCTTCTTCCTCCTCCTCCTTCTTCTTCGTCTTTTCCTTGTCCTCCTCCTTCTTCGTCTTCCTCCTCCTCCTCCTCCTTCTTCTTCTTTGTCTTCTTCTTCGTCTTCCTCCTTCTTCCTCCTCTTCTTCTTCTTCTTCTTCCTCCTTCTTCTTCTTCTTCCTCCTTCTTCTTCGTCTTCCTCCTCCTTCTTCTTCTTTGTCTTCTTCGTCTTCCTCCTCCTCCTTCTTCTTCTTTGTCTTCTTCTTCTTCGTCTTCCTCCTTCTTCTTCTTTGTCTTCCTCCTTCTTCTTCCTCTTCTTCTTCTTCTTCATCTTCCTCCTCCTCCTCCTCCTTCTTTGTCTTCCTCCTTCTTCTTCCTCCTCCTCCTTCTTCTTCTTTGTCTTCTTCTTCTTCCTTCCTCCTCCTTCTTCTTCATCTTCCTCCTCCTCCTCCTTCTTCTTTGTCTTCTTCGTCTTCTTCTTCTTCTTCTTCTTCGTCTTCCTCCTCCTCCTCCTTCTTCTTTGTCTTCTTCGTCTTCTTCTTCTTCTTCGTCTTCCTCCTCCTCCTCCTTCTTCTTCTTTGTCTTCCTCTTAGTCTTCCTTCTTCTTCTCTCTTCCTCTCCTCTTCTTAGTCTTCCTCCTTCTTCTTCCTCCTTCTTCTTCTTCTTCTTTGTCTTCTTCTTCTTCTTCCTCCTCCTCCTTCTTCTTCTTTGTCTTCTTCGTCTTCCTCCTCCTCCTTCTTCTTCTTTGTCTTCTTCTTTGTCTTCCTCCTCATCCCCTTCTTCTTCTTTGTCTTCTTCTCCTCTTCTTCTTCTTCCTCTTCCTCCTTCTTATCTTCCCTCCTTCCTCTTCTTCTTCTTCCTCTTCCTCTTCTTCTTCCTCTTCCTCCTTCTTCCTCCTCCTCCTTCTTCTTCTTTGTCTTCTTCTTCTTCTTCTTCTTCTTCCTTCCTCCTTCTTCTTCTTCCTCTTCTTCTTTATCTTCCTCCTTCCTCTCTTCTTCTTCCTCTTCCTCTTCTTCTTCCTCTTCTTCGTCTTCCTCCTCCTCCTCCTCCTTCTTCTTCTTTGTCTTCCTCCTTCTTCTTCTTCCTCTCTTCTTCTTTGTCTTCCTCCTTCTTCTTCTTCTTCTTCCTCTTCCTCTTCTTCTTCCTCTTCCTCTTCTTCTTCTTTTTGTCTTCCTCCTTCTCCTCCTTCTTCTTCTTTGTCTTCTTCTTTGTCTTCTTCTTTGTCTTCCTCCTCCTTCTTCTTTGTCTTCTTCTTCGTCTTCCTCCTCCTCCTTCTTCTTCTTTGTCTTCTTTGTCTTCCTCCTCCTTCTTCTTTGTCTTCTTCTTTATCTTCCTCCTCCTCCTTCTTCTTCTTTGTCTTCTTCTTCTTCCTCTTCCTCTTCTTCTTCCTCTTCTTCGTCTTCCTCCTCCTCCTCCTCTTCTTCTTCTTTGTCTTCTTCTTCTTCCTCTTCTTCTTCTTCCTCAATAATATTAACAATAATAATAGTGTTTTGTATTGTTGCAGTCTTATTGTTGTTATTATTAATAATAATAATTTGCTGAATATTTTTTATTATTTCTGTATGTATTTGTTAATAATAATAATTTAGCAAATACATTTTTTTGTTTATTGTTGTTGATGATAATAGTAATAGTAATAAGTGTAATGATAACAGAAATAAAACAATGTCAGCGATAACAATTTGAAATATTGTTTAATAATTATCATTTCCACAAGTATTTTATTATTTTTGTTATTGTTTCTGTTTTGGAATAATAATAATCATTATAATATTCATAATACTAATGAATGTGTTTTGTATTGTTGCAGTCATGGTTAAATCATAAAAGCATTATTAAAACTATATTTAATTCTGGTTGTCAGATATTTATAAATAACTGTTATTGGTTATAGAGAGGCAATATTGGTCGACCTCTCATAATCTTTGCTCTGAGCCAGGGTTGATCTCTCCCACTCATGTATTTATAGCTTTTGCTCTGCGTAAATTACTGGAATCAGGCAGGAGGAAATTACAGGTTCCGTCTGATATTCCTGATGTTCTGGGCTGTGGAAACGGAGGACAGAAAGTGTAGTATTTCCTGTGTGAAGCGTGACATGATGAGTTGCTCAGCTCGTGTGTTTGCTCTCGCTCTGTTGTTCTGAGCTTTAATCTGATGCAGACTCAGCACTGGACATCAGGATTAGTTCTCCGAGTTCTCCAACATCTGTGTGACATTAGTCAAGATATAGCCAAGCCCTTATCAGCAGCACGCGACGGCAAAGTTGAAGTGTGTTAAGTGCTGGTTTTATGTTTGTTTGCAGACTTGAGTAGTGTTCATGCGGGGGGTCGTATCATAGTTTCAGTAAATGCTCTCGCTGTGAAGTTCTTTTACTCTGCAGCTGCTGTGTGTAAATAAGACGAGCCAAACAACTGTAACAACCATGAAAATAAAAGTATTTTTATCCACTGTAACCTCACTGTTCAGTTTCATGAAGCCAAACCAAACACCAGAAACCGCTTTATTTGATAAGTGCGATCACAAGACACTTTGGTTGGTTTGCAGGAGCTCTGAGCACAAGGATAAATAAAATGCAAGAAGATGCATAACCAGTATAGTCACAAAGCCTCGTCATAGTGTAAAAAATATCCTAGTAAAAGACAAAGGCTGAAACTCGAAATCGCCCCATTATTTGACGGGACAGCCATCTGTAGTGGTGTCCGAAACCATAGTGGACATTATTGAGTGCACTCATCCAATCCCACACATTTCACTCACACTCGTTTTCATTTGCTCCTTCAAGTGAACTATATAAGTGGATAACGTAGGGTATAGTGGATGAAGGTTTAGGGGGCAATAAAAATACTTTTTTAGTATCTGACAAATAAGTCTGTTTATTCTGTGTTTTCTGCAGGATCCATCAGTGACACAAGTAACGCGGACTGCCCCACCTGGCCTGGAGGAGTATAACCCTTTCACAGACTCGAAGCCGGTGAGACGCCCAGTACACAGACAAACTCAAACTAATGCCGAGTTCGCGATTTTAGGCCTGATTTTCGCTCACTGACAGGTTTCGCAAAATCGCCAACAAATGCCCGAAATCGTTCACGCAGTGTGAAAGACACGATCTGAGAGAATCGCTGATGCCCATGGTAGGGATGATCATTTCAGTTATTTTTATTTAGCTTTCTGCCGAAATGGTCCCACATAGTTTGGGAAATATGTCTGCAGAGACGTGTGGTTGCAAGTGTCGATGCGCCCCGTGAGTTAACAAATACAGCATATTTTTCTTTAACCATACAGCAAAAAAAACAACAACCTTTAAACCGTTTAACTGATAGTATTAATCTGTCAAAATTCTTACTATCAGTTAACGTTTAAACAGTCAATATGAGCATCCCTAGCCCATGGCATGCTAAATATCTGGACCTGTCGGCGAAACCTTGAAAAAACCTGCTGTGTGAAATAGTAAAAAAAATATTGATTTCTCGATTTTTATCGATTCTCATTTTCACCAACCGATATGAACGAAACATTGTAGCACGCCTCCCATCCAATAAATCACAATCATCTTTGAGCTTTGTTTCTATTGATATGAAACAAATATTATGATTATGTCCGTTTCATTACGAAATTCAAAAACATAAATACCGTTTGGCGCGGTGGCGTGAGATCGCTCTGGCTCAGCCCAAGAGAAGCAGCAGCGCGGAGCTCACGTGAACTCCTCCGCTTTAATACCAGTTACAGCGCGAAATACACATGAATGAGCATCTGAAAGTGTGTTCAAAGATACAGTACAGCTCACGAAATCTGTATCATGTCTGAGTGTTTAAACCGCGGAAAGATGGTAATAAAACAGCTTGTAATCAATGTGTCACGCAACCTCACATTTACCTCAGAAAACCTGTATCCAGTGTCCATAAACTCATTAGTCAGCTCGAAAAATATTCTCTAGAGAGGAGTATTTTGATAAATATATGCATCACATTACATATTCATCATAATTTTTAATGTTCTTCAACATTTAATGGATGTGTGAATTAATCTGGCAAGTTTTTATGACAGCCACCATTTAAATGTTTTATATTTCAAAAAACAAATTGGAGTAGAAATATGATTGTGCTTGTAAAGTTAATATTCTAACTTTATTATTATAAAATTGAAGTGTAATTTAAGTGTTTGTATACAATTCAGTTTTACCTTCAGTATTATGGTAGGCTAATGTAGTACCGACTGACTCCAATGGTTTATAGCGTTACTTATGGGATTTGTTTTCCTTGAGAAAATTTGCCATGTTTTGTACCTGATATATACATCCAAAATAATCGATATTGAATCAGAATCAGAATTGAATTGAATCGTGAACTTTGTGTCAATACCCAGCTCTAGTGTGAAATGTGTTTTTGACTGGAAATGACATCGGCGATGACCTATGAGAGCGCAAAATACCGGGCAGCGGGAAGCTCGGGACATTTTTCGGGAATCCCACGGGTCACAAAATCACTATTGATCCCGTGATTGGGACGGGAGCGGATTTTTTTTTACCGGGAGTGGGCAGGACCAGGAATCGTAATAACACTATGATACCATCTATACAAATATACTGTTTATATAAATTAACTATATGTTTTAATTTTGAGCTCAATTGAAGTTGCCCTGTCTCTTTATGCTCTCCTGTTTGCTCTGGTGTGGCTGGTTAAGTGCTCCACACCCGTAACAGTTGGTGGCCAATGCCAACCACCAATATTATAAGAGAAAGCAGGCTTCCACATGCACTTTGTAGCCGCAAAAATCATCATCAAAATTTAGTCAGACATGAAAGCCACGCTGGAGCGACCACTGCTGGAAAATGATACCTCATTTGTGCTCACTGACATTTTAGGGAAGTCTGAAGTAACCAAAAGAAGGCGTGAAAACGGCATGAGCCAAGACATTTACTGCACGCGCATGTGTGTGTGTGCCTGTGTTTGCATATGATGTACGTGGGATTTAACGTGTGCATCATTATTATATTGAATTGAAAGCCATCTTAAACAAAAATTACATTTTGTACTGAATTTTTTATTGTAACTGACAGATTCCAGCCACAAAAAAAACACAAAACGGGAATGGGAGGGAACGGGAGTCATTCTTCTGGGACTGGGACGGGATGGGAATTTTCCCCAGTTTTTTCGTGGGATTGGGATGGGACGGGATTTTTTTTTTTTGTGGGAGTGGGACGGGAGAGGGTTAAAAATCCACTCCCGTGTCACCCTCTAGCAGGACCACAATATCAGTATTTAATAGATATATCTATAATTATATCAAACAGAAACAAAAACATTTGCTTGACCAGCCACAACAGCAGCACCGTGCCTTATGCCATGCTGTAATGTTGTCTTCAGTTGTACAACTGATAGTGTACAAAATGAACAGGTGTGCAAGTTTTCTAAGGACAGAAGAGGTCGAAAATACCATCTGCCAACTCACTCTGGCTGGCCATCTGTGTTTAGAAGTGCTTTTTAATTTTTTTACATACTGCACAATATACTACAGTTTTTTTAAATAGTGTGTGAAAGTCTGCATTATGCAAGATTTCAAACAGTATAATGCTACACTGTGTGCACCTCATTACATTCACTTATTCATCTCAGAAATAATGCACACTATAACAAAAGGATTGGTGTACATTTAAGAAAATACGGTCAGACTTTAGATTTTCATTATTAACTATGACTTTTGCCTCAATAAACTCCTGAATACTGCGTATTAACTAGGGCTGTAATCAACCAAAGAAAAACTAGTAGGCTATTTGCATTATATTAAATAGTTTTTGACCTGATTATGTTGCACTGAAATGAATCGGACACACGAGTCTGTCGGCTCTGACATTGCATCACATGTACCTAAGCATATCATATTTCTGAAAATATAGTAGCCTACTATGTTGCCGACTGGGCTTTTAAATCACTAATTCTATATAGCCAGAAGTAATGCACACGGCCCCTCTGGCATTAACAACGGAGCGGAGCAAAGCGAGTGGTTTTTAATGAATTCCTACACAAACTGTGAATGACAGTTCATCCGTAAATGTGTGCTCTGTGAGGCCGCGCAAGTTTTAAGTTTTGGTTTTGGAGCGCCAATTCGGGAGCGGGTTGCTTGAATTGTGGGTTCATTAGCCTATTAATCTTAATGAAAACGCAACAACAACACACTACAATGACAAACACGCTTAATTAGGCCCCTTTACATTTCGCTTTGAAACCAAATCTTCCGCGATCATCTGGTCTTTCTGCTCTGCGGCTGAGACACAACTTAACTTAAAGCATTTACTCTTAAACAAAAAAGGCACGTCCACTTTAATAAAAAAGGAATATTTATTAATCAAGCCAGATAAAGAGCACAAACAAAAGTGCATAACTGAAAAATAAAGCATAGATATTAAGCATAAATAATATACAGCAAAGTAGCCGACTTCAATCTGTCTTCTTCAGTGGGTTGGGCTAATCCAACGAAGTGAAAACAAGGACAGTCTGTCTGTTCTTTAGACAGACTGTTACCTGTGAAACAGGGTGCTCTGAAAACACCCCATTAGCAGTTAGTGCTTTTCACCTGATGAAAAATGAACGCAGCAAAACTGATGAAAAATGAACGCAGCAAAATGAAAGAAATGAACACCGAACACAGCAAAAAGGTGACCAATCAGAATTTTGGTCGAGCCAGAACGTATCGACTAATAATCGACCAATCGACTGGGAGTTTACAGCCCTAGTATCAACAGTTAGTAAGGTAGTGGTTAAGTTTAGGTATTGGGTTGGATTAATGATGTGAGATTGGTTTATGATAACTGGTTAATGACGGCCTTTATAGAGACCGCAATCATACTTCCCAACGCGATTATCGTCCGAAAGCGATCTGTTGCCGATCAGTTGGAGCACCCCTATTCATTAGTACTAATAAACAGCCAATATCCTAGTAATATGCATGCTAATAATAAGCATCTAGTAGTTAATAGTGAGAATTAGACCTTAAACTAAAGTTTAAATACTATTTAATTCAGTCAATATAGAGAATGTGGCTGATTTTTTCGTCATGCTGGTAACAAGTCGAGTACATTGCATTGTGGGATGTAGTATTCCGTACGGTGTGCTTGGTTTTATACTGCACGTTTGCCAAATGTAGTAGGTCACCCAAATGTTACAGACAGTGTGCTGTACACATATTTGCATATTTCAAAATGAGTATACGAGTAGTATATTTTTTTCTGAACGTAACCAGAAACAGAAAGAGAGAGATACAGACAAGGAAACAAACAAGCATACATACAGACAGTACCAACAAAACATCATTCACAGTGTGGTACTAGTGAAGCTGTAGCAGCGTAGGGCTCGCTGCCCAGAACTGCCCACACTCACAGCACAAACCTGTCAGTCGGCTGAAGGGATTTATATTACATTTTCCTTCCCTTTCCTTAATTGTGCTTCATTTCTGAATGATCCAGAACATTCGGCAAACACATTCAGTCAGTCTGGATTTATGAATGGCAGGAAAGGTTATGTTGATATTGTGTGTGTTGTGATTGAGATGAAATTATGTGGTGTTTTGTCTCACATTTTTATTTTGTGGCATTATAGGTCCCGCCAGGCTCCGCCCCTAAATCAGTCCCGCCCACAACCAACACACAGCCGGCCATCATGAAACCCACCGAAGAACCGCCAGCTTACACCCAACCTCAGCAGACACAGGTACATGCACCTCATTACACTTACAATGGAAGGAAAGCAGCCAGGTGGGTTTCAAAGAAGAAATGTGAAGCTTGCAGTCTTGTAAAAGTTGTCCAAATCAACGGTTTGAGATGGCACTAATGTCCTCAGGGATAATGAGTGCTTTATAGAGAGATGTTTTGGTTAGGGCTGCACGATTTGGGGAGGGAAATCTGATTGCGATTTTAAAATGTGTTTGTTTGTTTCCCCCTGGTTTGCACTGCTTGTTTTTTGGGAAGAATTTAGTGATTTACATATCAAATCACTGTAACGGCTGTTTCACACTGCACGTGTGAGCAGTGCGTGAGCTTCACTCCAGTGTAACTTCACCGTGAATGCAACTGAATGCATCTTGGTGGTTCTATCCCTGGTTCCACCTGACCAAGTGTCGAGGTGTCCATGAGCAAGACACCTAACCCCAGGTGTTCCCGACGAGCAGGATGGCACCTTGCATAGCTGACACCGCTGTCGGTGTATGAATGAGTGAGTGAATGTGAGGCAAAATGTAAAGCGCTTTGAATGGCCATGGGTCTGTTGAAAGCGCTATATAAATGCAGTCCATTTACCATTTGCTTTTGCTCACACGCTGCTCCTGCTCCCACGCTGCTCCTGCTCCCAGTGTGAATGCACTCATTGATTAACACGGGGGCCGGAAAAAATATGCGCCGCTCACACTTGTGGTGTGAAACGGCTGTAATGCTATTATTATATTTCACTGTGAAATAAATAATTGTGTATTGAAGAAACTTAATATAATAAATATTATGAATAATAATATAGTAAATAATATTAATAATAAATTACATTATATTAATAATGATACAATTAATAATAGTAAACAATAATAAGCTATAGTAATAATAATATAATAAACAAATAAAAAAGGATACTATATAATAATATCCTTTTTAAATTTCCACAAAAAATCCACAGGAGCATCTAAAGCTTCTCTTTTGTTGACAGAAGCTAGTTTTCATTATTTGCAAGCTAAAGGATTAGTTCACCTCAAAATGAAAATGTGCTGATAATTTACTCACCCCAATGCCATCCAAGATGTCCATGTCTTTCTTTCTTCAGTGAAAAGGAAATTAATTTTTTTTGAGGAAAGCATTTCAGGATTTTTCTTCACACAATGGACTTCAATTTTAACCAATATGTTGAAAGTCCACATCAGTGCAGTTTCAAAGTGCTTCAAATGGCACTGCGTGACCCCAGCTGAGGAATAGGGTCTTATCTAGCGTAACAATCTGTCTTTTAAATAAAAAAATGTTTTAACCACAGTTGATCGTCTTGTGCTGGTCTGCAACGAGCCAGGCATTACGTAGCTTACATTGAAAAGGTCACGCCGAACGTGGGCGGAAGTACCGCCCCATTGTTTTACAAAGTGAACGTTCGAAGACTAATACATACGTTTTTTTTAACAAAACGGGTAAAACAATGATAAATTAAATAATAAATATGTCATACAACATGCAATAAAATTTGAACAATCCTCCTTCTCCGCACTTTTAAACAATGGGGCGGTACTTCCGCCCACGTTCGGCATGACCTTTTCAACGTAAGTTACGTAATGCCTGGCTCGTCGCAGACCAGCACAAGACGATCAATTGTGGTTAAAAAGTATATACATTTTTAATTATTTTAGAAAATGACCGATTGTTACGCCAGATAAAGCATTTGAAGCACTTTGAAACTGCACTGATGATAAATCCTGAAATGTTTTCCTCAAAAAAGGTAATTTCTTTTCCACTGAAGAAAGAAAGACATGGACATTTCGGATGGCATTGGGGTGAGTAAATTATCAGGTCATTTTCATTTTGAGATGAACTAATCCTTTAACTTACACGTTCTGAGCAACTCAAACTCAAAGAGCAAAGAGATGAGCATTTACTGCAAACCGAGCCGCTCTGAAGCGCTGAAAACACTGGTGGATTTGAGCTGCTCGCTTGCGTGTAAATGAACACAGTGCTGCGCTTTACTCTGAAACTTGCACATGTATTTAATTAAATCTCAGTCTTTGTGATTTGATAATCATGCAGCCCTAGTCTTGGTGGCTATATTATGGAAGGCTTCTATATTAAGTGTAGTTCTTTTAAATGTGTTTCTTGTTCATTTATTCACACTGAAAGACGAGTCTAAATTATTTTATACTGTAATTGCCTGCATAAAGTTGATTATCCCGTCAGTCTGAGAGGGTGGTTTGTGGAGTCTCTGAAGTCCTCTGAAACCTTAAACCCCGGTTTGTGTCCATGTGAAGCAGAACCCCTGATGCAAACATTGTTTTCAGAGGGTATTCAGCCTCAAATCCTTGCTGATTTCACAGCAATTTTCACCCAAAAGCTCAGTAGGACAACAGAAGCTTCCAGCAGGCAAGAGCTCGGAGCCGGACTGCTCACGAGTGCAGTTATGCTGTATAATTCAGCACGCCTGAGGGAGATGGGATGCCATGCTCGAGACATATGGACATTTTGGTTGTGCATCAGATGACTCACTAGCTCTGGCTCTGTGTGCTTTGAGTTAGGACACAACAAGGTGATCCAGGGCGAATCAGAACCTGCTGTTATTGGGCTCAGTGTCTGTCGCTGTAGTCTTGCAGGACGCAGGACGCAGAGAAGAGGAGTTCAGCCTCCGGGTGACAACAGAAGGCTTGTAAAAGAACTTGTTGCCCACCGGCTTGATTAAGCCGTGTGTGTCACATGACGCTGCCTTCAGGGAAAGCTGGGGATTTCTGAACACCCTTAAAATGACCCAGAAACAAGGACAGTATGCGTCAACAGATTGGCTTACAGTGATTCTTAAAATTATAATCTGGGACGCTGCTGTAAATGAGTCAAGGCCCATGTGTGGTTGGGACTTTATTTTTGGTTAAAACTTACCTGACTGTCTTCAGACCTTACTGAAGGTTTACAGATTTTGAAAATTGTCAGTTAATAAAAAAAGAGCATAAAAAAACAATTTCTACTGTGTGTATTTGCTAAGCAGGATGGAGTGCAAACAATGACCTCTCACATACCATGCAATATTTACACTACAACCAGTTCTGTTTATGGAAGTAGAAGCTGGAAATGTTCAGTCAGGCTATATATTTATAACCAGCCAAAAATCGTGTAGATCTCTCCAGCTGTGTCGTTTCCTACCTGCAATGTCTTATTCGACTCTGAAGTAATCATTAAGGTGAGTGGCTGATCACAACATTTAGACTTCATCACTTGGTTTCGACGAGTACACCTCTCTCATGGGGGGTGTCGACCGGTGGTTTTATTTGGTAATACCGTTTCTGATGATAATATTAAATATGATATTATGTTTTGTTGCTGTACTGACAAGATATGCATTAAATACCTGTAGTAATATTAAATAAGTTTATTTTGTATTAATATTTTATATTTTGTAAAGATTAAAATGAAATAAAACGATGGCATGAAGTATTTCACAATTAATTAAACATTGCATTTTTAAGTAATAGGCTATTCAAATAATTTTTTATTCATTGAGCAGAAAATTGGCATATTAGAATGATTTCTGAAGGGTCAAGTGACACTAAGCTTTGATCACAGTAAACATTGCTTTAATAAATTGTAATAATATTTCATAATATTACTGTTTTTATCAAATAAATGCAGCTTTGGTGAACATAGGAGACTTTTAAAAACATTGCATAATCGTACCAAACCTAAACTTTTGAACGGCACTGTAGCAATACACACTTTGTTTGAGATGTACTGCCGTACTCGGTTACGATATGGGTTGACATATTCAAATTACAGTGTGTATCGACTCATTAGATAAGATATACCGTCAATAAAAAGGAGAAGACTTGCATTGTCAGTGTCTGATGTGTTTGATATTGGTTCTGACAGCTGCGTCCTGTAAACAGTCTGAGAACATGCCTTTGGGTTCAGATGTGTGTGGTGATGTTAACTGTCCTGCAGTTATGTTCTGCTGTGCCTGTGAGCAGTATTTGTGTTGATAATGCCTTTGTCTTTGTGCTTGTAGGATCAGGCACGAGCCCAGGCGGAGTTATTGAGGAGACAGGAGGAGCTGGAGAGAAAAGCAGCTGAGCTGGACCGCAGGGAGAGAGAGATGCAGACTCTCAACGCATCAGGAGGTCAGTCATTAGCCTCGCGTCAAGCCTGGTCCAAGCTGTACAGCTTATTCTGCTCAGAAACCACTCAGACAGGAAGTTACTGACATGTAAAGCAACCACTATACCACACTATATACAGTCAAACCAAACATGATTCAGATGCCAGATATAGTTGTTTTACAAGTGGGTGCAGGACACTATAGTTCATTTATGTAAGTGAGGATAGCAAAATAATGTAAACTGTGACATTACACCCAAAGATTCTTCACTCAGTGAACAATCAGTAAAATTGACACAAATTTGGGACCAAAATTATTCAGACACTTTGACCTGAGCATGTTTTGCTGAAGTGTTTTTTTACACCACAGACACAAAATGAAGCATTGCTTGGTCATTGGTCGAACTGGTATTATCTAATTGGTATTATCTAATTGTGTACTTACATTGAACAGCTGATTGGTTGATTGTAATCCATTACATTCAAAGTTATCTATAAACTATAGGGAATAAACTGTGATGTGAGAAAATGTTGAATACATTTTGGTGTGTGTGTGTGTGTGTGTGTGTGTGTGTGTGTGTGTGTGTGTGTGTGTGTGTGTGTGTGTGTGTGTGTGTGTGTGTGTGTGTGTGTGTGTGTGTGTGTGTGTGTGTGTGTGTGTGTGTGTGTGTGTGTGTGTGTGTAATGTGTGTACAGTTTTAAATTTAGTATAGACTTTGTAATGAAACTTTTGTCATCTCTTGTTTATGCATTAGCATTGGTGTGTGTAGACTGCCGTTCAACAGTCTAAAGTCAGTAAGATTTTGTCTTCAGTGTGTGTGTGTGTGTGTAAAGTAATGTGTGTACAGTTTTAAATTTAGTATAGACTTTGTAATGAAACTTTTGTCATCTCTTGTTTATGCATTAGCATTGGTGTGTGTAGACTACCGTTCAAAAGTCTAAAGTCAGTAAGATTTTGTCTTCATTTGAGCAAAAGTAGTGACAGTAAAGCTAATAATGTTACAAAAGATTTCCGTTTCAAATTAATGCTGTTCTTTCTAACTTTCTATTCATCAAAGAATCCTGAGAAAACATCCACAAAAATATGAAAAAGCACAACTATTTTCAACATTGATAATAAATGTTGTTAACACTTTACTTAAAGCCTTTGTTTAATGCATTATAAAGGTATGCATAATGTACATTTATAGAATGCATAAATACTTGTAACCAAAGTTCAAATGCATTATAATATTAACAGATTCCTTGTTGCATCTGAAATTGGTCATTTTGTTTGTTTTGTATCTTTAGGTTTGGTCTTAAAACTGGCAGTGTGAATGCTAAGCTAACCAGGACTAAATGTATCGTTTTCTTTTTTGGTCCGGAACAAAAGAACCAAGAGAACCGAACTACAAGTGTGAACACACCTTTAGATTGCAGCTTATTCTGACCAAAATTGCATAGACATCAGCAGATCAGCAGATGAATAAGTTACATTACCATTCTGTTGCAATTGTACCCCAGATAACCACCTTTTGTCATCGTGCTGCTCCTGTTGCATCATCCACCTCTTTCTTTCCTTTTAAAATTGCTTTTTCCTGTTTGCTTCCTGTTTTCAAGGGAGGAAAAACAACTGGCCGCCTCTTCCAGAGAAGTTTCCGGTGGGTCCGTGTTTCTATCATGACATAACAGTGGATATACCTGTGGAGTTCCAGAAAACCGTCAAGATTATGTACTATCTCTGGATGTGTGAGTATCTCTAGACCAATCCCATATTAATGCCAGCAGTCCAAAAGCTGCCTGAAAACAAACATACTGCCTACAAAGGCTAGACAACAGAAGCCGTTTACATATGCAGTAGGAGTCTTAGAGGGGTCATGAACTGAGAAATCAAATGTTCCTTGAGCTTTTGACATGTAAGAGGTCATCCTACTATAAGAATTGAGTTTCAGAACTGAAAACTTCCTTAAGTCCAAAAACAGCTTTTACTGAAACCAACGACTCATTGTGGAATGTGCCTATTGATAGATGAAAGACCACCTCTGCAAAAGATCAACACTTACTTCACCCGAACAACTTTGGCCCCGCCCACTGGAGTGTTAGTGAGATGACGAGGAGAGACTACAAATAACATTTCCCCTGCAAATGATCCTAATGCTAGGAATGTGCTTTAATAGTTGTGAATGTCTCAGTTGAGCATTATTTATTTGTATTCTGTACATTTCATTGTGGATTCTTTGGTAAATCCGTCACAATTTCAGCGCAGGCTTTGCAAACACACTTTTACGATATGGACTCGACAGTAATCCCACAACATGTAAGTAACCGTGTGAACTCTAATGCCTGATCTGAGACCAGTGATTCTGATAATGATTCATGTACAGTCAGATGTTCTGTCTGTGTCAGTAAATCAAACCGGTGACTAAACGTTCAACTACACATAAATAAATAATCTGTTATTTAAATTTACTAAGAGCTACGATTAAATTATCTGTAGAAAGTGATCAAAGAACGCTCCCTTTACAATCGCTGGAGCTGTCAATCAAACAGCACAAGTTTATCAGTGACTTCGTCAAAACTCCCGTTATAATCAACGAATCTCTTATTTACATTGTGTTTGCACTGTTAGTTGTGATGAAAGCATCCGTTAGTGTGCAGAAATCGAGTTGCAATGACGAGATCACAGCATTCATGAGCTCAACATGTCTGTGATCGGCTACAATGCTCATCACCTTTCATGCCACGATCAGAATATAATGCTATAATCAACACTTTTCACGATTAGTTAAACTTGAGCGCTGTAGTAGTAAAAACATGCTAAACGTTTGCGAGAGAGTTCCACGTTTAATACTTCAATCACAGCAGTGGGCGTTTACACTGAAGTCTCACAGCAGCCAATCACAGCAGTGGGCGTTTACACTGAAGTCTCACAGCAGCCAATCACAGCAGTGGGCGTTTACACTGAAGTCTCACAGCAGCCAATCACAGCAGTGGGCGTTTACACTGAAGTCTCACAGCAGCCAATCACAGCAGTGGGCGTTCACAGCAGACACGCCCCTTCAAACAGAGTGTTCAAATCAGAGGCTTATAATCAGGGCAGGAAAAATGCCTTTCAATTTCTAAATTATACAAATTTTTGATGTCATAATCATACTAACATTATAAGTGCACCCCAGGAAACATTATAAAACAGTGCAGTTCATGACCCCTTTAAATAAGTGTAGAATAAGATGATTTTTTGATTTTTTTGTCCGTGTCTGTTTGGGAAGGTCTTAGGTATATGTAATAAAACACTTTTGGGAAATTAAATGAACTTTTTTAGACTTCAGCACAGTTTGTCTCCCCCAGAGAAACTGTTGAGGTCATTGACTTCTATTTGATGAGTTTCATACTGGAGGAGTTCACTCACTTAGTAATAGACATGCAAGGGATGGGCATGTCTATTACTACAATTTCCCGCCATGCATCATGTGATTTGAGGTATCATGTGACTAGTATCATCAGACTGGACTTTAAATTTTGCCTGCCTTTGTTGTGTAGGAATTTGGGAGGGTATTGGGCAGGGTCCAAGGGGCTGGAGTTATTTGTGCTGTAAATGTGGTGAAAGAACCGCAAGGTATTTTCTCACTCTCTGGCAAATTCCACACCAACTCAGTTGTAGACAGACTCTGTGACTGAAAGCATTTTCCATGAATAGGGTACAACTTGCACTCCCATTATGTTTATAATATTTAGCAGAGCTCTACTATTAATGGAGCAGCTTCTGAGTGACTTGAGTGTGCAATGATTGTGTTAATACAACAGAGATGGTGAATGTTTGGACCACTTTAATTACTAACAGGGTCATGGATAAAAACATTCATGCACTGAGACAAAAATGAATTAGCCCACATATCTAAATGTAGGAAAGATGTTGAATTAGCCCTATTTGTAAAAACGGTGGAGTGTTCCTTTAAGTAGTTTTTTTTTTTTTTCTGGTTGCAGTTATTTTATTTTATTTTAAGCATTAAGGTTGTTAAACAGTCACTATGTATTAAAAAAACACTTAATCAGTGTTCGTAAATAATTGCAAAGAGTCAACATAAGAATAACCCCAGCGGGATTGTCCCTGTAATAAGTGCACTGTAAGTCGCTTTGGATAAAAGCGTCTGCCAAATGCATGAATGTAAATGAATAACACAAGTGATTTTTCTCCATGGTCTCTTCTCTCATGTGACTCTCTTGCAGTCCACACGGGGACGCTGTTTGCCAATATATTCGGCTGTTTGTCGTGGTTCTGTGTAGATCCGTTGAGGGGAGTGGACTTTGGTCTGGCTATGCTCTGGTTCATGCTGTTTACACCCTGTTCATTTGTCTGCTGGTACAGACCCCTGTATGGAGCGTTCAGGTACACACACACACACACACACACACTGGACCTTTAAGGAGAACTCGGATTGTAACCCTTTTCTTTTTCTCTCTGAAGGAGTGACAGCTCTTTTAGGTTCTTTGTGTTCTTCTTCGTCTATATCTGCCAGTTTGGTGTGCATGTGCTGCAAGCCATTGGCATTACAGGTTGGGGAGCCAGGTGAGAAAACACACACATACAAAAAACCTTAGAAAACGGCACTTTCTTTACATTGTTACATCATTATAAACTGTGTGATGTAATGACTGATGATGTGTGTGTTTGTAGTGGCTGGATCTCTGCGCTGACCGGGCTGAACACGAGTATTCCCGTCGGCATCATCATGATCCTGATCGCTGCCCTTTTCACCGCGTCGGCTGTCATCTCTCTCATCATGTTTAAAAAGGTGCTTCACCTTAAACACAACATTTCATTAAAAAAATTAATAAATATTAAACGAAAATCATTTTTAAGTCGAAGAACTGAATTGACTAAAACTGAGACTGAAATAAAACATCTTTTTTAAGGTCAATTGAAATTATAAATCAAAATAAAATCACTAAAGCTTAAACTAAACAGAAATGAAATTAATAAATGAAGATACATTTATATTTCAAATAAATAGTGTTTCAAAACTAATTAAAAATGTTGAATTCAAATGAAAACTGAAAATAAAAACTAATTTAAAATGGTAAAATAAAATACTAATTAGAATGAAAATGGAAAATATAAAAATTAGAGGTGGGCATAGATTAATTTTTTAATCTAGATTAATCTAGATTAAAATGGCTCATTTGAATTCTGCCGAAGGCATTCACAATATGTGTGCTACTCAAATAATGACTGGTGCTTTCACACTTGGTTCGATTGCCTGGACCGAACCCAAGTTCGATTGCTCCCCTGCTGGGCGTGTTCATATTATATTATTTGGGTCTGAACCGGGAGCGGTTGCGTCATCAGAGCAGCAGCAAAAGGAGTGAGAAGGTGGCAAAATGAATAGCGTTGTTCACCTAACTTTTCATATTTTTGTTTTTGAACCGTTGGTTTTGTTACCAAAGCTTCAGTAGGTAAAGGCACTTGCGTCTATCTGCCACGGATGTACTGCAAATGCTCTAAAGACTGCTGACGACGAGCAGAAATGAGATTTACAGCTCTCTGCTTACAGTACGTCAGTCACGCTCGTCAGGACTCGAGTTCGGATGCCAGCGTTCACGCTTGATGTGGTCATTTCACAGCATACACGCAGGTTCGAAGACTCGTTCTCGCTCCCTACAGTGCAATTCGGCTAGGAATACATCCGCGCTAAAATATCACGGTGAAAGTCATCATGGCTTGCGTAGTATAGACCCAGCTCCCAACCCAACTTTGAGAATAGATTACGGCGATATTTTTTTTATCGCCCGATAAGAGTCTCACGTTAACGCAGCACGTTAACGCCGATAACGGCCCACCACTAATAAAAATGTAATTAATGCAAAATTTTTAATTAAAATGAATATTGAAAAAAATATTCTCTCCTGCTTTGTTTTTGTTTTCATTTTTTTTCCAGGTTGCAGCCACACATCATAGTGTTTAGTTTCTACGACACAGAAGGCGTTATTTCCAGTCTCCTCAAACTAGGGGTTGCACAGACTACTCGACTTTAATGCTCTGCCATGAAGCTTTAAGCTTGACGACGACTAGTCGGCGCAACAGGATAAGCCATTTCCTGACACCACGCTCCGTTTTCAACTATTAAAGTGACAAATAAACTCATACTCAGAGAGCTCTCCACAAGATGTGTTTGTTATCTGGATGCTCAAATTGATCTGGAGAATGCAGGTTTTAAACAGCTTATTATACACGCAGGTCAATCGCCGTTCTAAACTAATGCATACTGCATACATTGTAACGCACACACAGCTCGCACATCACGCGGAGATCGCGCGCACCACACACAGAATCACTCGGTAGCGCAGAAATGTATTGTCAGCACTGTTTCTGTGATTTATCAATGAAACTGAAAAGTTCTAGCATATATTTCTTGATAACTAAAACCCACAGCTTAAAGTTCACTTTAAATAAACTTTTGCTGATCATTTACTCACCCCCATGTCATCCAAGATGTCCATGTCTTTCTTTCTTCAGTCGAAAATAAATGAATCCTTATAATGGAGTCAATGGAGCCCAAACGGTTACAGGTCCGAATGACAGTTTCAGTGCAGCTTCAAAGGGCTTTAAACCACCAGATGATGAATAAGGGTCTTATCTAACTATTTTTTTTTTTTTAAGTTTAAGTTTTATAAGCACAAATGTTTGCCTTGCTCTGTTCTGTGATGTGTGTACGTGACTTCACGTAATACGCAGTTACGTTGAAAAGGGTACGCTTGCTGTAGGCAGAAATACAGAGTCAGGGCTCCATTGAGACCATTATATGAAGAAAAATCCTGAAATGTTTGCATCAAAAACCTTCATTTATTTTCGACTGAAGAAAGAAAGACATGAACATCTTGGATGACATGGGGTTGAGTAAATTATCAGCAAAAGTTTATTTAAAAGTGAACTAATCCTTTAACTATTAGTATAGAGACACTGCCAGGTAGAATGAATTCACACGCAATCGCTCTCTCACTAATGCATTCGTATAAATGTAGCCTAATCATTACTGGGCTACTTTATCTGTATCTGATTCAGAACGAGCAGAAATGTGTGAGAAATATAAAGACCCAAAGGCAAAAGAACTGATAAACAAAAGCTGTTATGTAGGAGAAATGACCTTATGGGCAGCGCTGTGTCATATGCAGCTGTGCAAAAAGAAAAGTTCAGTCTCAGCTCGAGGTTCAGGCTTATTTGTACATTATTGACATCATCATCGACTAGTCGACGTCGATGTGACTTTCATCACATAAATGTTGGCTTTAAAAAATATGCAGTGGTTCAACCCCTAACTCAAACCAATGTGTGTTTATTTGCAGGTCCATGCGCTGTACCGAACCACTGGCGCCAGTTTCGAGAAGGCGCAGCAGGAGTTCGCCACTGGCGTCATGGCCAACAAGACGGTGCAGACCGCCGCTGCTAACGCCGCCTCCACTGCTGCCCGGGGAGCCTTCAAAGAGCAGATCTGATTGGTTCAGAGAACTTCGAGTCCATCCATGCTACTCTGACCCCGCCCTCCTCATTCCTCCTAACGTCCTTCCAGCCGTTCGTCAGCTCTGACCGGCTGTTCAAGACCACACCCACTCTCATTGACTTAATGCACTCCTGTGACTGACTGAGACCCGCCCACAGCCCCGCCCCTCCAGCCCCGCCCGCCGACCTGATCTTCAGTTGGAGTGTGTGTGTGGAGTGCCTGTCTGCTCTCGAGCGTGTGCAAACGGCCTAAAGAGTCACTTTATATGTTCACATCACTGTTGGGTGTTCGTCCATTTGTCTCTGTTAAACGACAGGAAGTGATGTCATCAAATGTCCTTTTATGGTATGGGATCCAAGGAAAAAAAGAATGGTGATGCCCTCACAGGTCTGTCTTACCGATCATCTCTGCATAAACAAGCACTCGTAAAATGAGCGCTCTCACACAGTTAGGCAAGTCCTGCACGCAATTCATCTCAAAATCAAAAGAAAACAAGAAAATTACATGCATTAAAATAAATTCTTTGCATTGCTGAAATGCAAAAAAAAATCAGTTTTGCATAAATCTCATAATGCAAAAGCCATTAATGCAAACTTGTTTTTTTTTGTTGCTTTTCTTCGGCTAATTCGGGGTATACCATGACCTTTTCTTAGCGAGAGTCTCCCAACTCTCCTGCAAATGAGCCATCAGTACATGAAGACGCCCATCAGATGTGACCGTAAACGCTCCACACGCACCTCAGAGGGTCTCTTCACCTGTAAATATATAAATATATATATATATATAAACAAACCTGTATGATGACATAAAGTATTGACTGATTTTAAACATATGAATGATTCTGCGGCTTCCTGGTTTCTCTTTTCTTTCTAATGGAGTTGTTTTTGGAATGGAAACTAATTCTTAAAAGCGTGAACCACTCAGGATACGTTCCTGCACATGCATGGGAAGCTTGCCGGGCCGAGGATCATCCTCTCTCCCAGTGTAACGTGCATTAGGATAAGTTGGAAAACATTTTAAAATCACAATTCAAATTTAGCATCACGTCCCCAAAGCGCATATCGCTAACGACACGTGGCATTTATCCTGCAGATGAGAGTAAGACCGTGCCGTGCTGGGCCGTCCCGAGGTTGGATCCTTAATCGTGTTCTGAATCACGCCATCGTTCGTCTGCGTAGAGTTTGTTTTCCTCTATTTTTTATTGACTGGAGCAGAGAACCCTGTAGCCTTGGTTACTGTCGCCAAGAGACAGATTATGGGATATGCATCAAGATGTAAATTGATCTTGATCTTAACCTTTCAGCAACACTCTCTGTGTGTGTGTGTGTGTGTGTGAGAACGTGTGTTCATCCTGTTTTCAGTATTGAGTTTGCATCAGTTTTGTTTTTTCTGACATATTTAAGGACTTTAAAGGAATAGTGCACCAAAGTGAACTATTCCTTTTATTTCATTATGTTCCTTAAATCTTATTGAGTGTGTATCATATTTGAATCTTTTATTTTTCATGTACGGTTCTCTGAGTGTCTGTGTGTGTGTGTGTGTGTGTGTGTGTTTCTGCAAGTCGTTCTTCCTTTTTTAAATAAATTTCAACAAATGGCACCTGAATGTTCCTCTACTTTGGTTTGTTTTGAAATGCTTTCATTTAAAACCGGGAGAAACCCCCGCAAGAATCTGTTTGGGAGCGCGAGACGACGTGACCTCTTGTGTGTGATGCAATGGATCGTGGCTTTAAGCTGTCTTTTTTTAAATTAGTGATGTTAGCTAACTTAGTTGAAACACTGATGCCGTGAGATGAAGTGAAGGAAACCCATCACCGGTTGTGCTACTGCTACTCTGACATGATTTAAAACAGAATCGAGGGATATTTGTATATTTTGTATAACTAAAAGAACGGTGGCCTGTCGTCCTGAATTTCATTGTACTGTACAAACGCACTCCTGTCTCGCTCCCTTAGTCGCATGTTGAGTAGTTTGAGTTTTGTATATTTATTGTATTAACACAAAAATAAAATAAAAAACAACTACATAACCCATGTGTCTCATTTATTACGTATTGATTTTCATTTCTGATGCATGACTAGCGCACGTCCTTGACATTTGTATATATATAAAACAGTGATTATTCCTGTTCAGAGTTTGAGAAGTCTTTTTAAAGATAAAATCATGCATGAATCTTTAAATAAGTTCTGTAACTTTCGCATTGTTATTCTTAAAACAATTGTTAATAGTTATAATATTAGGCTAAATACTTCTTTCTTCAGAAGAAGAATAGACAGTTTCTGATAAACATTAATAGATTTTATTTTTATGTAACATGAGTAAGTTTTGTATGTTGAGGCATAAGAAACGTGCTCTCCTAATTTATTTTTATGTAGTTTATAGGTGTGGTCCAGAACCTTAGGACTTTTGTCACATTTGAAACATTCACACATTAAAAAAAGTAACAAATCCTTCCCTCGCGGGTCAATTCGACCCCTTTAGGAATTAATGACATTCTTCAGTATAAAAAGAAAACCTAAAATATGCTCCAAATTAAAACTAAGAATGCTTAAACCAAAAAACCCTTGTATAATTCCTACATGTGTATCTGAATCAAGCGGCAATCATGCGGTCTCTCTTAAAGGAACACCCCACTGTTTTTAGAAATAGGGCTTATTCAACATCTTTCCTACATTTAGATATGTGGGCAAATGCATTTTTGTCTCAGTGCATGCATTGTTTTAGTTTGGCAGGGTCACCGCTAGCTTAGCTTAGCATAAAGAATGGAATCCTATGTTGCCAGCTAGCATGTCCCGAGTAAAAGTGATAACCCCCCCCCCACACCTAATTACTTCTTGTGGCCTGCGAATTCACAACGAATACAAATAGCGATGCAGATTAAGACTCGCACTCAGCACATTGATATCTTAAGACACAAAACGGTCAGTTTGTGTGAGAAATCGAGCCGTATTTATATAATTTTTTACCTCAAATACAACGCTATATCCAACAGCCTGGAACGTGCTTCACTTCCGGCAAAGAAGGTCATTATACACGCTCTGGCATCGTGTACGTGTAAAGACATCACTTCCGATATACACAATCTGGCGTAGTTTACGCCAACACCAGAAGTGATCTTGTGTTCATTGACCTTCTTTGCGGAAGTGAAGCACGTTCCCAGGCTGTTGGATATAGCGTTGTATTTGAGGTAAATAATTATATAAATACGGCTCGATTTCTCACACAAACTGATAGTTTTGTGTCTTAAGATATCAATGTGCTGTCATGAGCCACAGGGATCTTTGTGCATGTTGTCTAAGTATGTTTTTATTTTTGCTCTCATAGAAATGTTACCCATTCACATGGCAGACTGCAACGGTTGAAGTTAAAAATCTTCATTTGTGTTCTACTGAAGAAACAAAGACACCTACATGTATCCAACTGGGGGTAAGCAGATAAACATCAAATTTTCATTTCGTTGATTAGCATTGATAGTAAATAGCTCCACATGGTGTGAGTGTATCAAATGAACTTGATGCTTTCTTCACATGTGATGTGGATTATATGAACCAAATCACTCACACACATGAGAACACCAATGTACTTATTTGCACTTATGTGCTGAACCTTTATTGAAGCTGTATGGATTAATGTGGTGAACTAGTTCACAACTGGCAACCCCAAACTGAATGAAATTCAACAGTTTTCTTTAGCAGCGCAAAATGGCAACCACTGTACTATGTAAATAGAAATGGCTAATTCTAAGGTAATAAAAACATAACGGTTCATTATGTAAGGTCTTTATACACCACTGAAAACATAGTTATGTATATTATACTGCATTTCTGTTAATTGATCCTCATTAAAATTATACACTGCACCTTTAAATGACTCCTTGTCCATCAGGGACGATCAATTAAAAGTTTTTGTTCTTGCAGTATTTATGCAGTACACTCAAAAACTATAGCAAATGTAATCAGAAACACTAAAGACCTGATTTAAATTTACACCAGGGGCGATTCTAGGGTCAGAGCTTTAGGGTGCTGAGCACCCAATGAGCCCCACTGCCACCACCCACCCTCTTTCACACAAAAACAAAAAATATGTCTATTGAAAAATAACTTTATCATTTTAACATTGATTCGACTAACTCCAAAATCCAGATTTTTATTTCTTTCTTTTTGAGACCTTTTCAGAACACCAGCTTAATTTTGATAGTTCACACAGACAAAAAAATAATGTAATATAGGCTACTTAATGCCAATAAGTTTGTATAGGAGTACACACACATAAACAGGAGTAGTTACTGTTTTTGCTTGCCACTATTCACTATATGTCGATTTATTGTTGTTGTTTCCTCACCTGATTCTTCCTGCATGCTCTCCTTTCCCTTTCCCTTTCTCCTTCACCATCTTCCTCACTTTCCCTTGGCACTGACAATCATACACAAATATATTGTAGGCAGGAGAGTTGAGGTCAGTTTGTCATGTCACAAAAATGAGACCATGAGACTAATTACAGATTCTAAGGATATGATCAAAAGGCACACAGAGGCGTGTCATTTTAAATGTCTTTATTATTAATATTATTGGGCTTAGAAACGTTTTAAATGACAAATTCATTTCACAAGAGAAGCTTGTGAGTTTGAAATAAATATAAATAAAATAAAAGCAGGGGACCATTGCCTAGATAAGTAATTTGATACAATTACAGCTGGTTTGCATTATCTGTTACTCTAGCTTAACACTTTTCAGAAGAACAAATAAACAAAACAAAAACCAAGACAGAGGTCATTATGGACTGTCCCTAGTCTCTCACCTGGATCTGTCTTTTTTCTTTTAAAGAATTGTCGTATGTCCATTGCTCACTGCCAGCCCACAGACACACACACACACACACACACACACACACACAGAGAGAGAGAGAGAGTTATGCTAAGAGTTCTGGAGTAAAGCCTGGTTCAGGTTAAATCCTGTGTGATGAATGAATAAATACAGCAAAATAATTAATAACAATTAATTTAAAAAGCCACAGTGAGTGTTTTCAGTGATACGTCGTTTGTTTTCAAACGCCAGGGCTTCATGTTTCCATGACGAGTGACCAGAAAAGACGCACGTGACGTCATGTTTACATGACTCGATTGTTAAAATGAGTATCAAATAAACGATAAACTACTTAGTTACTTCTCTCCGTTTATGACTATGGACGAGTCACCCAGGTCCTGTTCTACTCCACAGCGGCGGCGACCCGCCGGACTAAAAGTCCGCGAATAAACACTTATTATAGGTGTACCACCATGGTGATTCAGGATACTGACTCAGTACTCAACGATATGGTTTCGAAATCGGAACAACTCTAGATAAAAGGAAAGAAGTGTCAGACACCGCTTTCAACCGATCTCAACACTACATCACGGGTTCTCACTCTGCGTGTGTTTCGTGCTGGATGACGGTCGTGCTGAGCGGTGCAGGTACAGAGGAGAAGTAGAAGAGGAGAAGCGGATGACACCATTTGCTATGCGGGGATGTTTTCATTTTCCTCCTTAACAAATACATTTTAAACCACAAACTACGGAGTATGTTTTGGACATTATTTAACCGTGTAAAAGACTAACAAAAATTTTAAATAACACAATTTCTTACTCCAAGTTTTAGGGGTGCTGAGCTAGCCTCGCCCATGATTTACACTAAACTTCTTTGACCGTAGGCTAAAACAAACATTTCTAAATAGGCATAAACGCTTTTCCACAATCATCATTTTCTGTATATTTGGATTTTGTAGACATTTTAAACACAGTAAATATTCAAATTCTGTAAAGAAAAATTAAAATAAAATAAAAAAATCAGATGAAGTGAGGTAAGAAAAAACAAAACATTGGATATTTGCTAAGAACAGGTTTCGTCCTCCAGGGGTTTCGATGGCTCAGAATCCTTCACTGAGCGGTATTATACCGAATTATTTGTCTTATTGTAGACATTTGTACACTAAAACGAATCGTTTAGATCTATTAACCCAACATATTAAAATGAAGATGTTATAAATTAAAGTAGGCTATTGTTAATCACACTGATGGAAGCAGCGTTGAGAAAAGTAACAGCTGTCACGTGATAGTCGTTGCGCTTCACCTGTGAGGACATTTGAATAGCCGTTAACTTGATTTTTATTTCATTTTTTTTAAATACACAGTAGAGGTAAAACAAATTAATTATTCGGACCCATGAACGCTAAATAATCTGTCAGGCCTAAAACAAATATAGGCTACTTTTTTTTTTCTCTCAGTAGAGGGCGATACTTTACCACTATTCAAAATTCAAGCGTATTCAGATTAAAACAGCCGAATTTATATTACATTTACATTAATTTCTCCCAAAGTTTAGAACAGACATTTTTAAAACTGATTAAAAATAAAAATAAACTATATATTTTATTTTGTATTAAAGTGCATTTAGATCAGAACAACCCCATTTTGCATTGACATACATTTATATTTATTTATTTTACACCCACACAAAGTTGAGATTTTAAAACTCATTAGAAATTATTATCTGTTATATTATATATTAAGTAAAAATTACTTGTAGTATAGGAATTAAAATTATATTATTTTATATTTATGTGATATTATCTATTTATGTGATGGATCTATATTTATGTGATGTATTTATATCGATCCCAGGACACGGAAATTATAACTACAGTAAAAGAAGAAATTTCCCCGCATAATTTGACTGTAAAATTAGTCACACCTTTCTTACCTGCGCAATCACGTGATCGCAGAGGAATGAGCTCCAGTCTTGGAGTGTGTCAGTCGGTTCAAAAAGGAAAGGGGGGGAAAAAGAAAAGAAAGCAAGCCTCCATCCTAGTGTGTGTATAATGAGTTTGTAGGACTAAAGCTTCTCCTCGTCCGACCAGTTTTTCCAGTCTGATTGAGGACACACACAGAACAGCTCGCCTCTTCCACACTGACACGGAGCGAACATGGAGCAATAAAACACACGAAACGCCTTCAGAGGAGCCACAGAAGTCGATTTGAGATCGGTAAGTCATCTTTGAGTTTGAGTTAAATGCGCTTTTAAGGGGTTTGTGTTCTTGTAAACGGTGTTGTGAAGGTGTGTCCCACCTGAGTTCCTCTACCTGCGTGCGTGCGTGTGTGTGTGTGCGCGTGGATGGGCGACAGCGCAGAAACACTGGTGTTTGTAAAGATTTATTCCAGTTTATCGTTAGAACGTGTTTAAACTCTCATAAAGGGTCTTAATGATTAGTAGGTTTAAACGTTTGTGGCTGTAGTTGAAAAAAGTTCTTTGTTGTCATCATATGAAGTTCTCATACACGCTAAAAATGGGTTGTTTCAACGGTCAAATATGGACAAACCCAACCGTTGGTTTAAAATTTTGAATTAAAATTTAAAACCCAACGGTTGTGTTTGTCCATATTTGACCGTTGAAACAACCCGCTTTTATTTTAGTGATTACAAACCTTTAAAAACGCCAATTGCTCTAGAAGTGTCAGTTGATCATATTTTTCTTATCTATTTTAGAACTGATTATAAACAAAATGTCAGTTTTTGTTTGACATCTGTGCACTAGTATGATTCTATTTACTGCGATTGTTCCTCCCTGATTATGCACTAAATGACTTGTCAAACAAACTTTTGACCCCCATGAAAACATAACTTTTGTTTTGTCTAAGAATAAAAGCAATGATTAGTTTTTACATGCAATTGTACACATTTAAACCTAAACTTAAATTTAAAAAAATTAGTAGGGATGTAAAGATATGACAATTTTGTCCGATAACCGATATATTGGCCGATAAAACCAAATAAATATATAATTTTTGAGAGCCTGATTACAAAAACAAAAGTCTCATAATTCAAAAACCATGTCCCAAGAACACAATTATAATTTTCTTATTATAATTTTATGTAGCCTATATGATCTACATAAATCAAGTAATTATATTTCAAGTAATTTAATGGCGAACAGTTCGCATCTGAAGTGTCTAAGAGTAATTAAATAATCTATTATTTATCGGCTTTAATATATTGTCTAAATGTTCTTATCGGGACGATAACATGAAAATATAACATGAACGCTAAAAATGAATATATATCGGCTGATACCAATATGGTGGCCAATATATTTATTGTGCATCCCTAAAAATGAGTCTTTGTGTTGGGCTCTTTTGGACCCTAAACCTAAAGAATGTGAAGTGAATTTCAGCCGAACGTGAGGGTTTTCAGCCGCGGGAGCAATAACACCACAAACTGTCCTGGAGTCAGAAATCAGATCTCTTGTTTTTCTAGAAAGGTCTGTCTTTCATGATAGAAGATCTAATTTCATGTGTTTCTGTAAGTCAATCTTTCCGTTATGTCAGGTGGGCAGTTGCCATAGTGTGTAGAGCACATCTAAAATTGGTAAATAGTGTCATTTAAGATAAACTAATGCTTAAAATGAGACCATATTTACTTTATAATAGAAACAGAAACATATGTAAAAATGTGGATTTAGATTTATCAGCCAATATATCGGTTATCACTTTCAAATATGAAGAATTATCGGTTATTGGTATCAGCAAACTGCATAGAGGTGCATCCCTAATCAGTTGGTGAATATATTATATTATTTTCACATGAATCAAAACATGTATTTATATATTTTTCTTCTGTATGTTGACTCTTAAAGTGTTAATTCACCCAAAAATAAAGAAGAAAAAAATGGTGCACATGAAATTATTACAGTTTGCATTAATGTTAGTTGCCTATTCTTATAATCAGGGTTTTTACTGTCTTGTAAATTTCAAAATTGTGATTTCCAGGCCTTGAAAATTCATGGAAATGAATCAAATCTTACATATATTTAGCTTTTTGTGAATGCAATCTCATTACAAAAGTCTGAAAAGGCCAGGAAATTCTTTGGTAAATTCATAGGACGTCTCGGTTTTATTTGATTGTACATTGGTACGTATAGAAACCACTCTGAGCCAATCATATGTAAACCCAGCAGACGGGTCGTCCTGAATGAATGAGCGGTGGGTGGGTGTAGATCATCAATGGTGGGGTTGCGGTGGGTTTCTACTCTCTGTTGAATGAATCTCCATCTGGACATGTTTTGACTTGATTGCTGTTCTTTTGACATGTCTATTATGTTGCTGTATTTGGGTTAAGTTTATCTGCCTCAGAGAACTGGTTTCTTCTGTGTTCAGAAGCACCGCAAACATTGTGAAATGGACTGGGTGCGGTTTCTGTTGCTTTCTCTTTTGAATTACAATGACAGTCTGGACATTTAATGCATGCTAGTTTTGGAGCTGTTGCAGAGAAATGCACCAGATCATTTTATCTGTGTTATTTTATAAGTCAGAATTAGAGATGCACGACACTATATCGGCCACGGTATCGGTATCATCCGATATATGTTTGTTTTTAAAGCTATCATCGTCATCGGCCTGATTGGGTTTGTCCGATATATTAACGCCGATAAATAATGTATTAGTTCCTTCTGATGGTTTTGAATTGCTTGAAATATGATTGGAATCACTTCGGTTCAGAGCAACATGTGCAGCACAAGGATTTCATACAGGCTACATGAAATCATAATGAGAACAACATTATAGTTGTGTGCTTGGGGCATGGTGAGACTTTTGTTTTTGTAGCTCTCAAAACTTATGTTAAAATTGGGATTTAGATTTATCGGCCAATATATTGGTTATCGCTTTCAAATATAAAGAATTATCGGTTATTGGTATCACCAAACTGTTCATAGCGGTGCATCCCTAGTCAGAATGGTGACTATATTACATTAATTTCACATGCATCGAAACATGTATTCATATTTTTTTCTTCTGTATGTTGACTCTTAAAGGGTTAATTCACCCAAAATTGAAAGTTAGCGCATGATTTACTATAGGTGTATATGACATTCTTCTTTCAGGCGAATACAATCAGAGTTTTATAAAAAATGTCCTGGCTCTTCCAAGCTTTATAATGGCAGTGACTGTTGGGTCATTTTTGAGTCCATAAAAGTGCATCTATCTGTCATATAACTGCTCCACACGGCTCCGGGGGGTTAATTGAAGCGAAGTGGCGCATGTGTAAGAAACATATCCATGTTTAACACGTTATAAATGATCTAGTTTCCGGTGAATCGCCTTCTGTATTCAACTTAAGGAAAAAGGGTAGTGTCTGATGACATTGCACATTTTGAACTGCGAGAGGCGCGGGCGCTACACTTTTTCCGATAAGATAGATAATTTACTTTATAAAGTTTTAAATATGGATATTTTTCTCACACAAACACATCGCTTCGCTTCAGAAGCCCCAGAGCAGTTATATGATGGATAGATGCACTTTGGATGGAGACAGGGCTCCAGACTGCCACCAAATGGTTGCATTTTGCTACCAAAATTCGAGATTGTGCAACTGAATTTTACATCCAGTCGCACATGTGGGACCAGTACATTTGGGCGTGTTCATTCAATAGATCACTCCCGTTACATGCTCTCTAGAATGCTATATTTGCTGACGTGACACACGAGATCTATTTAACTAATACTGTCACTTTTATTTATTTGTTTTACAGTTTTTATAGAAGTACATGACTCAAACATAATGAAGTCATTTTATTTAAAAGAAGAAACCTGTTCAAACATACCAGTGCTTATACTCTGTACAGTAATCATCGTTTTCAGTACAATGGTAAAGTTTACATTTCTTTCTTTGCTGCAAACATGCCAAACTACAGGAGCCAAGCTCTACCTGTTCGCTATCAGTATCGTTCAACAACTGGTTCATTTCGTTAACTTCACGAACAACATGTACCAGTTCAATCAATTCGTTCATGAGCTAGATCTCTCGTTCAGACTCAAAAGCATCTCGGTCAGCAAAGGGAGTATTCGTTCACTGAATTCAACAAATCACATGCACTATAGAGCACATTTTTTATATAACTCCGATTGTTTTCATCTGAAAGAAGAATGTCATTTACACCTAGGATGGTAAATCATGGGCTAATTTAATTTTTTTGGGTGAAATAACCATTTAAAATGATGATGTAATGATTGTGCTGAGATGCACTGATGTGGAAATTGGCTGATATATGCAGTATGGCTGATAACCAGTATAATGCTGATTAACATAAAACAATGTTTATATATATATATATATATATATATATATATATATATATATATATATATATATATATATATATATATATATATATATATATATATATATATATATATATATATATATATATATTATTTTATTATAATTTAGCTTCTAGTTATTTTAATTGTGACATTAGCTCATATAATGGGTTTTAACACATACCTACTATATATAAGTCAAATATAAAGACACTTTTCACAGAATAATTGTAATTTTAGATGCTTCTAAAGTAAAATTTAGAATCAAAACACATTATATGGTAGAAAAGATGCAAAACTCAAAAGCACTATATATTATTACACTCTAATATACTTTTTATTGATAGTTTTTATGTTTTTATTTTTATATTTCCCATTTTATTTTTGTAAAATTAATAAATTTTTAGTAATTTAGTTATTTTTGTCATTTGTACCAGATCTTTTTGACTATATAATTTTTATTAACTTGTATTTGTTTTAGTTATTTTATCAAGTTAAATGAGAAATGTTTTTTATATTTTATTTAATTCAAGTTAACGTTTATATATTTATATCAGCTCCTGAAAATGTGTATGGTTTTAGTTAACATGAAAGCGTTTACTTGATTAAGTTGTGGCATTCTTTGATTTCAATATTTTTCCATAATGAATTGTAAACTTAACTGGGTGTTCATCTTGTTGATAGATTGATTGTTTTGCATTGTAATGGGCTATTTGTTCTAGCAGAAGCTTTAAGCTAATAAGCTCAGATCAATATTTCTGTGCATTTATATGTGTATTTGGTAAGTAGTTGTTTAATAAGTAGGATAATACACAGTTATTATTGTAAAAACTTCCTTCAGGGTGATACGAGAGCCCTCAGCTTCATGTCGGACCCCTCTGGCATGGTTTGTTTTGTGCCTGTAGTGCCTATAATGTGCCATGGTCTTTATCATTTTGTGTTTGAACTTGTTTTTTATTTCTGGTAGCTCTGTATATTTCTATGACATCGCTGTAATTAGCTAGCTGGTAAAGTAGATAGAGTTAGCAAAAGCATTGTAATGTTGTCATAGACAAATGTCAGTAGACATTTCAAAACTAGCTGTTATTTCTTAAATTCGTAAGATCTTACCTTCATGCTGTCGAAATACAAACCGGAAGACAGAAATCAACGAGCGCAGCACCAAAAAGGGGCGGAGCTACATAGGGTCTCTATATTGTGCATTAGTGCCCGCCCCCCTTTTAAGTTATATTTTCATTCATTTTTCCCTTAGGGATTTTCCCATTAGGGATTCTTTGTTAAAGAGTTATAAGTCATGAACCATACTCTAAAAAATTCTGGGTAAAAAAACAACCCAATGTTTGGTCAAATATGGACTAACCCAGCAATTGGGTTGTTTTAACCCAGCGATTGGGTTGTTGGGTTTGTCTTAAGCAAATATTTAACCCAACCGCAGGGTTAAAACAACCCAATCGCTAACATTTTTTAGAGTGCACGTTTTGAAATCACTACATTACAAACTTTGATTTGAAGCGAAAACGTTTTTGAAAATCGGACCGTGTTTTAGTGAGAGAAAGAACTACAATCCCATGAAGCATTGCGAACAGCATAATCAAATTAAAAACGATGGAGAAGTATAAAACTACTGTTGATTTTATGTATTAAAAACACTGCGAGATATGCATTTATAGACAAACATTTCAGTATTTGAGCGCATAGGGAGATTGACTCGATTATGTCATTCGCAATGCTTCTTGGGAGTGGGCGGAGCTTAAGAGCTATTTTGGAGCATGTTTGACTCTGATTGGTGGAATTTTCTGTACAGCATCATGGGTAATGTAGTTCTTCACCAGGAATTCCACTGTTAAATTGTATTATTTTAAAAATGAGCTAAATTAATGTTGGTTAATTAATCAGCTTCAACAGAAGCAAATACAATCAGTTTTCAACTTTGTAGCTCACAGTAGGGCTGTGTTTTAACATTTTTAGCGTTCAAAATCCTTGTCCTTATGGTTAAAATGAATGAGTATTTACTTGTGTAACCCAACAGTTGACCTCTATAGATGCAGAGCAGAGCAGTGCAGCGCAGCGCTAAATTACATCATCAGGTGTGATTCTTGAATTCCCTGTAGTTCATTTGTAGGTTAAATGCATCATTGAAACCACTTCACGCAGAGTTTAGTAAGTTGTGGCTCAAACATCAAGTGCATGGTTAATGCATGGGGCATCTGTCCCGGAAGACCCCCATCCTCACACACCTCCTCCGTCTCCTGTTTCTGCTCTCGTCTTTCTCTAATGGAGGATTCTGTTACCCATAGTGCTCTGGAAGGCATGAGAGGCCAAACACATCTAGTGTAACAGGACTCAGTTGTGATACGTGGGAAAAGTTCACTTCCGTAAATAGTTGCTAAACAATGTGCTTTAGCGAAGGAAGAAGAACGTTTTCTGTTTATTATTTTTTTTACGTAAGTATGGAATTAAAAATGGACCCATTTTGGTTGTGTAAGTAATTTTCTAGTCAATTTTTGATTGATAACACAAAAAAAAATGTCCAACTATTTCAAGTCAACTTAAATCAACTTATTTTAAGTAATGTGAAAACTTAAGTTGCCATGTTTTTCTAAATATTTTTTCCAGAGGGCACCTGATATATAATTTAAGTCGGGCGCGCACAGTGCGATTTTTGCTGTTGTACGAGCTCACAGACTATTTTTTTTCTCTCGCGTGGACATCGTGGATGCTCGTATGGCCATGGCTCGCAGCGTGTGAGAGGAAAGACGAACTGAGCACATTACGAGCACATCCCGACCTCACGATAATTTGTAAACATATTTTAAAAATTTGGGGAGTTGGCCCGATTTTCACCAGCGTATGGCTGTCCCCTATTGCCAAATCATGCACAACCACGTCACATAGGCTAGATCTATGATGTTATTAGGCTATAGCTCAGTGGCTGCAACCATACAGCTTGCACGCGCACACACACACACACACACACGTCTGGTTCAATATCTTTGTGAGGATTCCATAGATGTAATGTTTTTTATACCGTACAAACTGCACATTCTATCCCCCTACACTGCCCCTTCCCCTAAACCTACTCCATCACACACACACACACACACACACACACACACACACACACACACACACACACACACACACACACTGCCCTGCCCTAAACCTACCCATCACAGGAAACATTCTGCATTTTTACTTTATCAAAAAAACTCAAACTGTGTGATTTATAAGCCTTTTGAAAAGTGTGATCTCAGGTTTTACAATTTTTATGGGAGTCCCCACAATGTAATATTAACAAGGACACACACACACACACACACACACACACACACACACACACACACACACACACACACACACACACACACACACACACACACACACACACACACTCTCTCTCTCTCTCTCTCTCTCTCTCTCTCTCTCTCTCTCTGGTTGTTTCTGTTGAAAGGAATGGCTGCTGTTCTCTGCTTTTCAACAAATCATTTGCACACAAATAATTTTTCTTAATTTTTTCTATCTGAAGCTATAGCAGCAGCATTGAAAGCCCCATCCTCTGTGTTTAACGTGAAAGCTTGTGTGATTGCCGCCGGCTCACAGTGTGGCCGTGTGGTGTACCAGCTGCTTTGATGCGATTATCAAGTGACTCGTAGCAAGTGCAATATCTCACAACCTCCCAAATGTCCATCAAAATGTTGCAACGTTCAGTAGGAATTATAAATAACTCTGGCATATAAACAGTAAATCACTGTCTTTATGCTTTGTTTTCTTGTATTTCAGCATGGTTATTTAAAGAACGACCGTAATTGTCTTTAATGTTCTTAATCAAATTAAGCCCCACGTTTCCCCGTTAACAGTCACTCATCGGTATAAATTCAGTTAAGCATAATAAGGGTTAATATTTGTCTAAGAAAGTAGCAGAGAGTTGTAAACATGCTAAGGGCTTGAACTGATTCAAGATGTTTCCATTGGATCTACTAGTGAAAGGGTTGATGTGTGTTCTGAGACGATGATGGACTTTAAAAAAATAACGTTTTGTAAGATGCATTGGTGCATGCATGAACCACAACGCAAAGATTGTAAGGAGGTTTTGCTGGTGTGTGTAAACTTTGTCAGGGTGAATTTTAAGCTTGAGGAAAGAATTAATATTCTTTAATATTTCCAGATTAAATGCATTTGCCTGCTTCTCAGATGTTTCTCCTGAGAACGTCTAATGTGCTCAAAGTCGATCAATAAACTAAAACATTTCTCACTAAATTCTTTGTTGATCATCTGATCTATTATGGTTTGAGTGTATTCTGCGACTGTTCTGTGTATGATATCGCACATGACGGCGCATGCAGGTTTTTGATGGGTTTTGAGAGTCTCTCTTCTGTTCAGGTTGTGCTAGTAAAATCTTCTCTTCCTCCAACACAACACAAGCAAATCGCTCACCAGCAATGAAACGCCACCTCTCCAGGATTTGAATTTCCTGACTTGTAAAGCAAATGGGTGAGAATTTGAATCCAGTGAATTGCAAAACTGATTTGCACAAGGGATCTTGGGAAAGTTTCTCTGAGTCACTCAAAGAACCATTCGTGTTGAACGCTCTTTTGAAAGCATAAAAATTAACATGGAAATTATCACGGTAATCTATTTAATAACATGCAACCTAGGGGTCCATCGTGATGGCTGACCAACATCACGATGGAGCGCCACCATCGTGATGCCACGCCCCCCGTTGCGAGTGCGACACACACTAATCCTCTTCTATAATTAAACTAAAAACTTTGCTCTGTAAATTAAATTGAGAGTATAACTAAAGCAAATATGCTATTTTAAATACTGTAGTCTATGCCAGATATATAGCCTACATTTTATAAATAATCCATTTCATAAACATGCATGTTTATTTTAGCACTTCTGTCAGTGAAACAACACACTACAGCCTGTAAAACATTAAACGATTATCAGGTAATAATGGTAACATAAAGATTAAGACAAAGATGCGTCATGCTTTGGGATGAATGTGGGACACAAGCTGGATATAGACAGCTTCTCGAATATGTTCGTCTTCATGTCTTCATGGAAAGCAACACGTGTTGTAAAACGTCTGAAGAGCGAATTTTATCTTCCACAGGGTCAAGACATTTAGGCTATGTTTGATTATGCACTGCCAGAGAAAACGAAATTAAAATCGCTGGTGTGTGTGCGTGCGTGAATTGCGCTATTCAAATAAACTTGACGCGCCAAGTCTAATAAGAACAAACTGTGTTAAATAAAATTTGAAGTAAAAAGGTATTCGTCCTACATTGTTTTTTTCTACTTCACCACAGTAAAGCATGTGAATGGGTAGGCTATAATAGACTTAATTATAAGCAAACGAAAGGAAGAAACATTTACAATTCCCTGGGAAAATGAGTGTGACGTGAGTGAAGATGGGATAAAATGGACTAACTGTTAGCCTTTTGGTTATGCCTATTGTTAAAGTTCGCGGAAATCGGAAAATCGGGTACAAACATATTTAAAAAGCTGGCAAATCTTTAATTGGGCTCAGCCTCCCTCTCTCATTCGGCATGAATCCATATGTTTTCATGGCTGCGATGTAACTGCGAATTGATTTCCTTTGAAAACAATTCTTTGTGCTTCTGTCCTGTGGTAATATATTCACGTAAAACAGCATTCACATACAAAACACGGGGATAATAACAAAATTATAGTTTTAAATAGAAAATAGTATTTATGTAAGGAGGTATATTAAAATAAAAAGTGCACAACTCTTTACTTTGTTTCCCCTCACGTGCAACCTAGCGCGGGTGAGTCCTTATTTGGGTTAGCTTAATAACGAAATAGAAAGTAGTATTCATGTAAAGAGATAGTAAAATACAGATATAGTAAATTATATTTTTTTATTTAAAAAAATAAATAAAAAAATGACGATATCATCGTCCATCGCGATGTTTTACTGTAAACATCGTCAACTGCCAATTTAGGGGACATCGCCCAACCCTAATGCAACCTATAAACCTAAGATCTCTGCATGGAATATACTGTGCTCATCAAACCAACAGGAAGTAATCGTACATTCTGCTGTTTATCCGCACGTTGCTGTTTGTTTCCTATTGTAACTTCAGCCGTTAATGTGGTTTGATGCAAGAAATGTTCATACCTACTAGCAGGTCGGCAAAGAAACTGTTGTGATGCTTGAAGCTTACAGTCATTAAACTTCAATTTGGAAGGTTTTTGTGTTAATGTGTAAAATCATTGTTGGTCTCATTAAATTCAATGTGCCTATTTATGTAAGAATAGGTTTTATCAAATGTTAAAATCACATAATATGAAAAAAAAAGTTGCTGTTTGTAATTCACATACTTTTTTTCTACACTTATTCTTCTTTTAAATGCGCAAAAGTCATGTGATCCCACCCACTGCCAATTTACCCAATAGTATTTCAACACCCCCGGTTTGCCAGTTGGCGGAAAACGTATTGCAGCCATGGAGGACATCAAAAGAGCTAGGTCCGCAATCGTAGATTCTACATGACCTAAAATGCCTCGGTGTCCATCTAAAAATCTCTACGAACAGAAGTACATAAAAACTCATCAACTTACAGTGTTAAGTCTCCTCGCCTTCCATCATCAGTTGCGCTCGTGTCCTCAATCTGGCAACCTGTGTGAGCGTTGAGTCTTATGGTGCGTTCACACCGGACGCAAATGATGAGATTCGCGTGAGTGATTTACATGTTAAGTCAATGCAGAGACGCAAAAAGACATTCTGTGTCTCAAGTTGAAAAATCTGAACTTTGGCGGATATTGCGTCCCGTTAACCAATCAGGAGCTTGCTCTAGTAGTGACAACAATGAGGAGAAAATCTGATTTATATTAATCATATATTAATATCTGTTTCAGACAAGTGTGCATATTATTATCACTAACATTTAATGACATGAAACACAACCCAGTCTCTTTTTGTTAAATGCAAGTTTATGAATGATCAATACTACAAAAGTATAAGTAACTTAAAAGGTATAATAATCTATAATAAAGCAAACAATTCAGTCAAACATTCAAAGTCAGAGCTAGTAGTCTACAATGGTAACGTAAAGTTAAATAGCCTGAAAATAAAAAAGTAATGAAACTTTATTTCATTACTTTTTGAGTTTTGAGGAGGAAATATTTCCCTGGAACTTCTTTTAGACCCCGGTTCCTGTGGTCGAAACACAGAGTACCACCCAAAGTCCCTAATTCCTGGGAAAAGTTCTGCCAGAGGTGGGCAAAGTACACAACTCTATTACTTGAGTGAAAGTAAAAGTACTACTGGTCAAATATTACTCCGCTACAAGTGAAAGTTGTAAAAACAGATTTTTACTTGAGTAAAAGTACAGAAGTATTTTAAAAGTACTTAAGTATCAAAAGTAAATGTCCTTTTTTTCTTTGTCAATGCATTATTTTATTATTCTTGCATTGTTGTATAAAGGCACATTATGCTATCGAGGGCCAGTCAGTGAAGCTCCATCCAACATGCTAGCATACGACTACCTTAAACTCATTTCAATAATTGTAGAAAAGTTACAGAACCCTTTACAAAGCTGCTGTCACTTTAAGGCTGAATGCACGGACCCTATACTCTAATACACATCCTATAGTCTCCCAACTGTTTACTCTTCTCTTTCTCCCATTCGTTTACATTTTTGAACATTTGAAGAGACATCAGTTGTATGCCAACTAAAGTGATCTTTAATATTTTCAGAAAACTGAAACATGCTTTCTAAGTATGGCCATGGGTGCACACACTGCGCTGAGGAACCATATTCTTCCATTTCGCTATAGACTGATCAGTGTTCAATAAATGTTGGGAAACTTCCCATGATCCTACAAGAGTGATTACTGATAGGCTGTCTGCAAAAAAAAATCTGGTTTTGTGTTAACCAGATTACTCTGATCCTGGGTCAGACGTAACAACCCAGTGTTTGGGTAGTTTTTGTGTAACCCAGATCCTGGGTCAGACATTGCAACCCAGTGTTTGGGTAGTTTTTGTGTAACCCAGATCCTGGGTCAGACATTGCAACCCAGTGTTTGGGTAGTTTTTGTGTTACCCAGATTACTCTGATCCTGGGTCAGACGTAACAACCCAATGTTTGGGTAGTTTTTGAGTTACCCAGATCCTGGGTCAGATGTAACAACCCAGTGATTGGGTAGTTTTTGTGCTACTCAGATCCTGGGTCAGACGTAACAACCCAGTGTTTGACATGACAAACTGCTTGGCTAAAGCAATAGGACTTCCGGGATTCCCAAAATAAAACATATGCATAACTGATTAAACACATTTATCAAATAGGAAAAATCTCTAAAATACTGTTTTAGTCATTCTAAAATGTCTGAGCAAAAGAAAAATCTATTAGATTTTATTTAAATAATCATATTTTCAAAATGCATTTATTCAAATTGCTTGGAATCAGCATAAATCTGTGAAAACAATAACACGTGTTCAGTTAAAAGTATGAACATGATTCAATTATGACTACCTGGTAAAATATATGAAACCGAGAAGCTGGATTTATTGATGATGCATATAAGACGCATTCGGTTTATTAGGACTATTACAGCAATCTGACCCGCTTCATTTATGTATGACTGACAGATATCCTATACAGTTCAATCTAGGGATGCACCGAAATCAAAATTCTTGGCCGAAACTGAAAACCAAAAAAGAGGAAAACCAAGGCCGAAAACCGAAACACCGAAACAAATTATGCCAATTATTAGTACCATTGCATTTATGGCTATGACTGTCTAACTTTACAAAAAATCAAAGCATTGCAATTGCATAAATTAATATTAAAGTTTCAAATAATAAATCCATTACAAATTATGCAAATATTTATTTAGCACATTGCAACAATGCACAGTATAAAATAAAAATCAAACTAAAAATGTTTATCTTGACCTCACTCATGTGTACATTAAATAATAATGTACAGGCCTACTGGCCTGCAGAAATGTACAGCAATTTAATAAAGTAATCAAACATAAAATAACTGCATATTTAACTGTTTAAATGAAAGATTAATCCTTATTAAACTTACAAAGCTATTCAATCAAGAGCAGTGAGTGATGTCCTTCTTTTGTTGACATTAAACAGGCTATAATGCACGGAAATGCTTTGTCTTTCTTTCTGTTGTTTGAACCGCAAGAGGTGTCTACTCTCACACTACTCCTACATCATGTGTCGGGTCAGAGGTCACTCCTCCACCAGAACGAGACTAACGTACGGACATTACCGGAAGCCAGTGATTATAGCTTATAAAGTTATAAATATAGATATTTTTGTTACAAAAGCGCATGGCTTTGCTTCAGAAAGCTTTTATTAACCTTCTGTAGTTGTATGGATTACTTTTATAATGGATGGATGCACTTTTTTGGGCTTTCAAATCCAAGTTACCATTCACTCCCATTATAAAGCTTGGAAGAGCCTGGATATTTTTTATATAACCCTGAAAGAAGAAAGCCCTATGCATCTGGCTTGAGTAAATTATGGGACTTTTTTGGGACATAAACTAATCACCCTTTTAAGATGATTAGTTTATGTTAAACTGTGTAATCTTAATGAATATTTATGTATTTTCCATCTTCAGTGATGCCAGGCATTTAAGGTCAAAGTTCGATAAGAGTTTTGTATGCAATTGAAATGGATAAATCTTTAAATTTATAAATTTATGCCGGTCCTGGAGGCGGTGAGGTGTTCACAGGGGCTGGTTCATCTCTCGTCTCAGGTTGCACAACAGCAGGTGAACGTGATCTCAAAGGGATCCCTGTGTTTCCTCCTTCCCTTTATTTCTCGAGCCCATCCCCCATGTGAAAGGGTTACCATAGCACGGCACTGGGCGAGACCTTCAAAACCGTGTCCCCGAGACCAGACGCACCTGATCGCTCATATATTCACCTTACTGCAGACCTACAGAAGGTCTTTGTGGCGTGGGTGGTGGATCTGTCTCTTGAATGGGAATCTTTGTTCTCGTCATCATAGTATTTTGAGTATGTGATGATGTGTCACCATTCGTGCTGGAGATCAGGATAGTCGATTTGTTTCTCTCACGGAACAGGGAAGAGTTGTCGATGGAAATAAGGCTTTTTTTCCCCTGTTTTTAAGCTACATAATGCAAAACCTTCAACAAACAAACTCGTAGATGCAACTAATAGATGGTTTCCGTTCGGAAAACATATGTTTAAAGCCAAAGAGCTTTCATTAAAACATTCCAGAGCTACTTGAAATGACTGACTTATATGGACTGAACGTTTCATTTAACAACACTTAATTCTTTAGCATTAGCTGTTGTTAACATAATTTATTTTATTTTATTGAATGATGGAAAAAAAATATGCAAAATGGCTTGTTTGAATGGCTTGAACTCTGGGGATATAAATAGTCAGACAGTGTAAGTGGATGATATCTCACTGGTCTAACGTGTTTGTTCAGGTATTATCAGACTGAAGGTATGTTGTATGCTCACTGCAGCTTGAATAGTTTTAAAGGTTGTACACGTCAGCTATAAATCTGTACAGAAGTCAGAGCACAATGCATGTCAGCATTAGAATTTTTTAGCATTTTCACAAAACTTTCATGGCCCCCAGAATGTTTTGTTGTATGAATATCTGTATATTAACATACAATATATTAGAAAATAGGAAATATATAGGAAAGTCTGTTCACTCATCGGCCATATTTGCAAAGCCTCCGGGCAGTTATTTCCAAGCATCCTAGACCAAGTCCTATTTATTTGAACGGGGGAATCCTGAAATCTCAACTGCTTGCCGAACTCACAATTAAATAACATATTTTTAATCAGCAACAAAATCTGACGTAAACTGTTCCAAAAATGTTGTTTCTATGGGAACTTTGACGCAATGACCTTACCAGTCAGTGATTGGCTCTTTTTCTGGATCCGTCTATCACTATGTCTGTCCGTCCATCCATCCAGCCAGCTATCTTTCCGTCCATCCATTCATTCGTCAGTCCATCTGTCCATCCGTCCGTCCATCCATCCAGCCCTCTTTCTGCCCATCCATTCATCCGTCAGTCCATCTGTCCATCCATCCATCCAGCCCTCTTTCTGTCCATCCATTCATCCGTCTGTCCATCTGTCCATCCATCCAGCCATCTTTCTGTCCATCCATTCATCCGTCTGTCCATCCATCCATCCTTTTACATCCAAAATGTGTAAAAATCATAGTCTTCAATATGTCATTATATACATAATGTGTATATAATGTAACATCAAGATCCTTTTCATCTCCAGATAGCATCTCCAGAAACCTAAAATGTTTATTGAAGAGGGTTTTGTTGAATCTGAGAACCACTGAAAAACTTTTATTTTTGAGGAGTAATAAACCATGCATTTATAGCTCAACACTAAACGGAAACCAGTGTAATTATGCGGCTTGTTAAAGAAAACCTAGATTCATCCACTTGAAACTCGGAAGGTTTGTTTCTCTCAGACCGCAGCTTTTCATAGCTAAAAATGTCACCTACTGTGGCGTTGCATCACATACGCAAAGCTAGGCGTGGATAAACATGGGTGTGTGTTTTGCATGATGTGTTTCTTTCTCTTTCCGGGTGTGTGCTCTGTTACGCTCTTTACACAGGTTTGCGGCGGCATCCTGGTGGATTGTGTGTTTGTGTCAGCATGGGTAATAATGGCAGTGCTTGCTAGTTTTATTAGTGTACATGTATCTCAGACTTTATTTATCTAGTGTTACATTCTCAGACGTCCTTAAGGGCACATTTTTATATGATAATAAACCAAGGTAAGAGATTGGGACTTTGCTGTTGGTAAATGTGTTAAGTCATCTTCAGTCATCACTCATTCATGTGATGAAATGAAGGGCAGTTAATGAATATTTAAAGAGGGATTCTTCCCTGCGTAATTTTTCCAAATGAATCTCTTATCAAACATTGACTGGCATTGTTGAAGATGCTTGAGCGCTCATCTGGATCGAGTACACCTCAGGTTTCCATAAGACCAGAGGAGGATCACCTTTTGATTGTGGCCACATTTGCATCTGAGAATGAAATCAGAATTGACCCTCAGATTAGTTACTGGTAACTCTTTACTTTCTTAAACCATGTTCCTGGTCTTATTGTGAATTATTCATCAATGCATGTTATTCCATAAACAAAACAAAATAAATGATATTTTATCAAAATACATATAATACCACTTATATTAATTCAGCCGCCGTATAGCTCTAATCAGACGGGACTAGTTTTCTAAACAAGGTTTGAGTCTCAGTTCGTATCACCCGACGTCTGTGATTTCATTTACTGATTTGGGTGGGATGAGCATGTCTGTGTTTATTACAGAAGGTCATTCGCTTTGCATCAATATGACGTATATGTTTTTTAATTAATTACTTATTGATATAACTTGAATTCATTATTAAAACCCTATTTAAATACATTTCACATGAGTGGCTGTTTATAATAAACCCACACAAGTGAGCAGAGACAAGTATCTTACCTGATCTGCAATCTTCATAGTTTATGCAATTTGGCTCTATTTTAAATTTTTTTTCCGTTGGATAATGTCCAATATTGAAATGAAATGAAAGCATAGAGACAGAGCGACGCCTCATAATCTGAAAGACACGCCCACCAGGGGAAACAAATCAACCGTCTCCATTGACTTTGTATTGCGTGAAGCGGCCTCCTTGTCATTTCTGAAATATTACAAAAACAAACAATGTCTTAAAGCTGATATGTGACAAGGTGTACAGCAAACAAGTAAAAAAAAAAACCAGAACCAAAAACCCAGAAGTTTTTATAAGCTGTTGAACGAGCGTTTAAGGACACAAAAGTGGATACAGGCGATTGAGACAGAGCGCGACATGTTATATTACTCTGAGAACTACGCCCACTGAAGGGGAAAGTAATCAGCGACAGGAAATATAATACATAAAACTGACATTTGTATATTTGACTAAATGTTTACTGCACACGTAGGCATACTGAGGGCCAGGATCCCAAAATGTACACATTCTTCCTGCTGAAGCTTCACGTCTTATTGCCTGTATCCACTTTTGTCTCCTTTAAAGCTCAGGTTTTTTGGGGTCGACAGCTTATAAAACTTAGTTCTGTGTTTTTTAGCTTGTTTGCTGTTTACCTTGTCACATATCAGCTTTTAGAAATTGTTCTGTTTTTTGTTATAAGAAATGGCAAGGCAACCGCGTCATGCAATACAAAGTCAATGGAGGGAGTTGGATTGGTGCACCAAGCCCCCCACCCCCCGGTGTGGACGTGGCCTAAATATGCTCTGTCCCTATGCAGAAGATTGGTGCACAAACAGTCAGTTGCTCAGAAAACAAACAAGGAGAAGCTTTAGTATAAACCAATATCAGCAGTCACAGACATGCGCATTCGGGCAGGATCAGGAGGACTTCACAAGGAAACAATGTTCCTGATTTAAAATTAAGTCCATTTTATTATGAATTTCAACTGTTTTGCCGCTGTTTAATGTGGCATTACAGATCGCTGTAGTGCCTCAGTTCAACAGAAGCTGAAACACGAAGCTCACGCGAACTGATCATCTCCTCCGCTTTAATACCAGTTACAGCGCGAAATACACATGAATGAGCATCTGAAAATGTGTTCAAAGATACAGTACAAATCATCGAAATCCGTATAATGTCGTATGAGTGTTTAAACCGTGGAAAGACGGTAATAAAACAGCTTGTAATCAATGTGTCACGCAACCTCACATTTACCTCAGAAAACCTGTATCCAGTGTCCATAAACTCATTAGGACCCAGAGGGGAGCATTTTGCTAAATATATGCACCATATTCATTATATTTTTTAATGTTCTTGAATATTTAATCCATGTTTGAATAAATCAAGTTTTTATGACAGCCACTATTTAAATGATTATATTTTAAAAACACAAATTGGAGTAGAAATATGATTATGTAATTGTAAAGTTAGTACTATTATTATTACCTTATTTTCCGCACTATAAGGCGCACCGGATTATAAGGCGCACCTTCAATGAATGGCCTATTTTAGAACCGTTTTCTTATATAGGGCGCACAGGATTATAAGGCGCGTATAATAGAAGATACTGCAGTCAATCGTTTAACTGGGTTTGCGTTATGCATCCACTAGATGGAGCTGTGCTAAAGGGAATGTCAACAAAACAGTCAGATAAAAGTCCAACTTTATTAAGCGTTCCCATAGTAACGTTGTTCAAACGTTGATGTGCATATACACAATATCTCCCAGCCTTGCTTACTTTTCTCCCAAACGTGGAGGGGAACTTTTCCTTAATTCAATAAACACGTAGTAAAAGAAACAGTCGGATACCACTAAATCAAACGTTAGTGCATAACTCCACATTGTTCAGTTACGTATAACACGCAAAGCTCACTTTTTCAGTTCATTCCCCGTCCACGAATCCCTCGAATTCTTCTTCTTCAGTGTCCTCTCATCATTATCCGAAAGCACAGTCCGGTGTCTATCCATCCATCCATCCAGCCTCTTTCTGTCCATCCATTCATCCATCTGTCCATCTGTCCATTATTATTAAATTGTTTTTATTGGTTTTTCATACTGAAACATTTTGATCAATATCTTTCTGTCCATCCATTCATCTCTATTGATCAAATCCATCCATCCATCCATCCATCCATCCATCCATTCCCTCTTTATTATTATAAAAACGTCCTTGAGTGTAATTTAAGTGTTTGTATACAAATCAGTTAAATTTTAACCTTCAGTATTATAGTAATGTAGTGCCGACTGACTCCATGCATAGTTTACGGCACTATTTGAGAAAATTTTGCCATATTGTACCTGAAATATATCCAAAATAATCAATATTGAATCGAATCACAAGCTTGTGAATCACAAAACCTGTCCCGTCCGAATAGGGCTTATTATTCATTCCCTATGGATTAAAATGGTTGGTAACACTTTAGTTCAGGGTTCAATTCTCACTATTAACTAGTTGCTTATTAGCATGCATGTTATTAGGATATTGTCTGTTTATTAGCTTTGATTAAGCACATTTTAATGCCTTTTTCTGCATGATCATATTCTACATCCATTAATCCTACACAATACCTAAACTTAACAACTAGCGCACTAACTATTAATAAGCAGTAATTAGGAGTTTGAGGCTAAAGTTGTAGTTAATAGTGAGAATTGGATCCTAATCTGAAGTGAGACTATTTTGTTTTGCACAACAATTTCACAACAATTTCACTCTCAAATGCATCCCATTACGATTGTAAAATGGGTTGTGAACGCTGTTGACTTTGAGTTTGTTCCATAAAGTCATTCTTTGTTTTATATGGCATATTTATAGGCAGTCCTGTAGCTCAAACAGCAGAGCATGTGTGTCACGTAATGACACGTTTACCTCAGGAAAACCATGTCCAGTGTAGAAAAATGAACTCAGAGGGGAGCATTTTGCTAAATATGTGCACCCATTTTTTTATGTTCTTGAATATTTAATGCATGTTTGAATAAATCCTTCAAGTTTTTGTAGTTTCATGAAACTAGAGAATGCATAAAATACTGATCAAATATAAAAAAATGTAAATGTACTAGAATAACACCTGTCAAAATTAGTGACTTTAGTTTTTATTTAAATTGTAAAATAATATTAATTTAATTGTTTTATTTTTATATGAATATATTTTTGTCTTCCATAGAACCATGACATATTTTCTGAAGATGTTTAAAATACAATTAATAGTAATAGTCAATTATATTATTCCAATCTACACTATAAAACACATTTGCTTTGTATAGGAGCTGTGTACATAACATTTTTCCTTATGAAAAACGGGTGACATCATCTGACCGAAACCTGACAAAACTAAACAAACTTCAATGACAGATGAAATGTTTTACGGTGTCTGTGTCTTTCTGTATGGATACATGTATAGATGTGGTTTCCTGTGTGTTGTGACTGCTGGTGTAGAGTGGTGGACAGTGATTATGTGGTGTGTGTAAAGGCAGCCTTGTTTGTTTTTTGACAGGAAGGTTTTTATATTATAGCAGATGAAACGTATTGATATCATAAGAGTATATTTTTCACCAGCAGCAGCACGTCGTGTCCTGTAAAGCCTCTCGGTGTCAAAGGTCCACTCTGTTTTTGTGTGCTTCATTTTGTCATTTTCATTGTCGTTATAAACACTTTCTGCAGGATTGAGTAACATATGAAAACACACTGATCACGAGGAACTAGGAATAATAAAGGACATTTTTTTAATAATAATAATAATAATAACAATTTTAATGGTCCTGTCAATGAGAAAATCATGGAGAAAAAAAAGTAAAACCTTAAAAAAAAGAAAGAAATCTAATGAAATATGGTATAGTTTGGCTCCGTTATGCTCAGCTATAAAATATTTTCTCATCATTTTGCACTATTTGTTGCTTTTAAAATAGCCTTAATGTACAATACTGTGCAAAACTCTTAGGCACGTTGGTATTTTCAAAAGAAAAATGTTTTTAAGCCAGTTATTAATATCTTTTGTTGTAGTGTGTCAGTCGGAAAAATCAGTTTACATTTCTAAACAATAATTTTGCAATTAATTGTAATAATCCAGTGAGATAAAAAAAAAAAAAAATATATATATATATATATATATATATATATATATATATATATATATATATATATATATATATATATATATATATATATATATATATATATATATATATATATATATATATATATATATATATATATATATATATATATATATGCACAATAAGTCTGACAGCAGCCGGTGTGATCTCACCATCAGTCTGTCTGTGATTACATGAAGAAACAGAAAGAACTGAGACAGACTAAATCCAGAAGAACTGAGGCAACGTCTCCCAGACACTTGAGGAAACCTTCCTGCAAAACTACAGTACTGGGAAAAGTTTAGGCACTTGTAAGAATGCTTTAAAAATAATAACATAAATAGCTTTTATTTATGAATTAACATCAATAACTAAATCAAATGGATATTTGGGGTGAGCACACTTTGTGTGTGACTTTTGCACAATACTGTATAAGCTGAGATCATAAGCTTACACACACCTTGCAGAATTTGAAAAAAATTTGTAAATTGCATTGTGCTTTTTACGTAGTACTGCCATAAATAAACTATTTACTTATATATATATATATATATATATATATATATATATATATATATATATATATATATATATATATATATATATATATATATATATACAGGTCCTTCTAAAAAAATTAGCATATTGTGATACAAGTTCATTATTTTCCATAATGTAATGATAAAATTAAAATTTCATATATTTTAGATTCATTGCACACCAACTGAAATATTGCAGGTCTTTTACTGTTTTAATACTGATGATTTTGGCATACAGCTCATGAAAACCCAAAATCTCAAAAAATTAGCATATCATGAAAAGGTTCTCTAAACGAGCTATTAACCTAATCATCTGAATCAACTAATTAACTCTAAACAGCTGCAAAAGATTCCTGAGGCTTTTAAAAACTCCCAGCCTGGTTCATTACTCAAAACCGCAATCATGGGTAAGACTGCCGACCTGACTGCTGTCCAGAAGGCCATCATTGACACCCTCAAGCGAGAGGGTAAGACACAGAAAGACATTTCTGAACCAATGTTCCCAGAGTGCTGTATCAAGGCACCTCAGTGGGAAGTCTGTGGGAAGGAAAAAGTGTGGCAAAAAACGCTGCACAACGAGAAGAGGTGACCGGACCCTGAGGAAGATTGTGGAGAAGGACCGATTCCAGACCTTGGGGGACCTGTGGAAGCAGTGGACTGAGTCTGGAGTAGAAACATCCAGAGCCACCGTACACAGGCGTGTGCAGGAAATGGGCTACAGGTGCCGCATTCCCCAGGTCAAGCCACGTTTGAACCAGAAACAGTGGCAGAAGCGCCTGAACTGGGCTACAGAGAAGCAGCACTGGACTGTCGCTCAAATTTTGCATGTCATTCGTAAATCAAGGTGCCAGAGTCTGGAGGAAGACTGGGGAGAAGGAAATGCCAAAATGCCTGAAGTCCCGTGTCAAGTACCCACAGTCAGTGATGGTCTGGGGTGCCATGTCAGCTGCTGGTGTTGATCCACTGTGTTTTATCAAGGGCAGGGTCAATGCAGCTAGCTATCAGGAGATTTTGGAGCACTTCATGCTTCCATCTGCTGAAAAGCTTTATGGAGATGAAGATTTTGTTTTTCAGCACGACCTGGCACCTGCTCACAGTGCCAAAACCACTGGTAAATGGTTTACTGACCATGGTATTACTGTGCTCAATTGGCCTGCCAACTCTCCTGACCTGAACCCCATAGAGAATCTGTGGGATATTGTGAAGAGAAAGTTGAGAGACGAAAGACCCAACACTCTGGATGAGCTTAAGGCCGCTATCGAAGCATCCTGGGCCTCCATAACACCTCAGCAGTGCCACAGGCTGATTGCCTCCATGCCACGCCGCATTGAAGCAGTCATTTCTGCAAAAGGATTCCCCACCAAGTATTGAGTGCATAACTGAACATAATTATTCAAATAGGGTTGACTTTTTTTGTATTAAAAACACTTTTAGCTTGTGTTTACAGCTTGTGCCAGCACAAACCCTCTTTTGCCGTTAAAAAACTACTGGCTGACCTTATTGCATATGCATTTGTAGGCCTTTCCCCTTTCAGATGCAGTGTTTGCAGGAGAAGAGTGTTTGAATTGAATCATGCAATGTGATTTACTAAGGTTTGCACTCGTCAATTTACTGGTGTTATTATTTAAAGCCCCCCCCCAAAAAATCATGCCTTAAACCAGAAATTATCCGGCTTGCATGTGTGTTTTTTAATTTGTGCATTGTCAGTAGATTTGAGTAGAGATCTTTCCACTCCCATCTGCGTTTTTTTTTGTTTTTGTGCTCTCACGATAATTTGCCCTGTTTATTAAATCTGGCCCATGAGGTAATATTTTTGTCTGTCTGCAGTGGGACTCTCAGGATGAGCGCTCGACCGCGTGCACGTTCCCAGGATTCCCTGGATGAGCCGGATGATGAGGTGATGCCCTACAGTGACGACGAGACAGACGAGGAGTTACAGTCAGAAGATGAACTGGATCGGAGTGAAGACCAGCTACCAGAACCAGAAACCAGACCCGCGCCTGCTGTCGGTGAGTTTGAAGACTGATCTGCATAGTGTAAAACTCTCCTGTTACTGCTTGTTTTGTGTTGTGATTTAGTTTTGTTGTTTTCTTTTCCTCTCAGAGGCCGGTTGGAGCATCCGAGCCAATGACAGGGAATACTGCAAGCGACCTGAGTTTCAGAAGAAAGTCTTTCTGTGCATCAAGAAAAGCAGATACTCTGTAAGTGAATAATTACGCTTATTTTATATAAAGAAGTCTATTCTGCTCTCCAAGCCTGCATTCATTTATATACAGTAATATTGTGAAATAAAAATAAAAAGCTGTTAGAGCTGCAAAGGGTGGGCAAACTCCATATTTAACCCTACGGATTAAGAATGGGATGTCATTAAAGTTCATGTGCATGTAAAGGCAGGCGTCCCAAAACTTTTGGCAATATAATGTATATTAAAATTGAAAACTGCCATTTTAATTTGTAATAACATTTAATAGTTTTCACATCGAGATTGTCCTGTAAATAAATACTGTAAGGGTCTTCAGATAAAAGCATCTGATAATGATTTCCCACCGCTTACTGACACTAAACGCCTCACATGCTGGAATTTTCCACCGTTTAGACCACAAACATTGAGGGTTTGGAGCGGGCTGGTGGTTTCATCTGAACTGCAGAACCATGAAAGTCAATCTATATTTTTACCATCAACATTATTTTGATGTTTGTTTTCTCTAATGCACATTTTTCAGTCATGACTTGGTCAAACCAGCCTGTTGACTTTCTTCAAAGGAAGATTAATGTTTTCTGGAAAGGAAGTGTTCATTTTTTATTGGCTAAATCATGAATCACCTGTGTATTCATCTGAAAAACAACAGCGATAACATCACATTGTTTAGCTCAAAGGTGATATTTCTGCTTATACTCATAGTGACTTAGCACACATTTTAAGTCACTCTCAGTGTTACACATCACTCTTCAGTTACATTTTCGGTTCATTAAACGCCTCCAGGAAACATCTAGAAAAAAAGTGCCACGTCATGCATTTTGTTCGTAATTCGTCATCGTGCTCTTATCTGGTATGGTGTGTTAAACAACACTAAAACCTTCTGAATGGTGCTTAAACTGAGGGATTTTATGCTAATTTTCTTACATCATTTACTTGTTAAACTCCTCCACTTCAAATGGAGTGGTTGTTTGTTTAAGTTCTGTGGTATGACAATCATCTTAGACTGGAAAAACTAGTCCTTTGGTGTCAAATATCTGGGGATTTGCTTTGTGTCGTGCGATCTAAGCAGAAATGGCTGGATTTGTCTTGAGGTTGACATGTTACCCTGCGAGAGCATCCACAGTCAGATTTAGATGTGTTTTGGTTTACATGTATGGAAATCAGTTGGGTTCGGGAACGCTGAAATATTGAGTGAGTGGAACTAAAATAGAGAGAGAGTGAAAACTAAAAATTGTGACAGGAAAACCAGACACATGAAACCGAGAGGCAGACTCATTAAATCAGACCGTGCTATTGAACCCAGATCTAAAGATTTATTTAGATTTTTTTTCTTTTAGGGTTTCAAATGTTTTCTTTACTAGTCCAGCCTCATGAGAAACTGTGCATTATTGAACTAATTAAAGAGCCCTGAGTTCAATTAGAGCACGTTTTGTATGTTTCCCTTCTCAGACACACCCAGTTTAGTTCTGGCATTCTCTACTAACGAGTCGAATCAGGTTTGAGAAATGAGGGAGACACACAAAGGCTGAATCCGAAATCACCCTCTAAACCCTCATACACTATTCCCTATGTTAGTCCACTAATATAGTTCACAGGAGTGAATGAAAATGAGTGAGTGGATTTGGACAGCCGTTGGGTGTCGTTATTGAGGTGCATTGTGGGATTGAATGAGTACACCCAATAACGTCCACTAAGGTTTCAGACACCACTACAAATGGCTGTCCCCTCAAATAATGCCCTATTTAAAGGGATAGTTCACCCTGAAATGAAATTTAAGCCATATTTTACTCATTCTGCTGTTGATTCAGTGCCCTGTGTGTTTCTATCCCTTTCGGACCTCAAAAGCAGAAATTGTAAAAATAGTCCAGCACGCACTCCTTCCTATAATGGCAGTGGATAGCGACTAGGTTAAAACATTACAAAAATTACACAAAAGTATCACACAATGATACAGTGAGACGTGTGCATATGTGGAAAGTGTTCAGGTGGCATACTGTAAGGTTTTACAAGAAAGAAACCGTATTATTCAGTCAAAACACTGAGCTCGGCCGTTACTCTGTGCGCGTTCCTGTAAGTTAAGTTATCAGAAATTCTGATATTTTATTGTACATTCTGCGGGTAATGTTTTAGACAAACTGATTTTACTTCTGGGACTTTTATCTGAGGTTAAATGTCTCAATGGTGATTCACCACTCAATCCTTGTCAGCTGAGAACCTGCAAATTTTAAGACTTACGTCTTTATACTAGTTTCTTGAATTTCTTTTAATTTTAAGGGCAATGCAATCAAGACCTACAAATACAACTTCTTCACCTTCCTGCCGCTGAACCTGTACGAGCAGTTTAAGAGAGCGGCCAACCTCTACTTCCTGGTTCTGCTGATCCTGCAGGTATGGACCAACAAAACCTCACACAAATAATCTCTGATAGCGTGATCAGGTCTTGTATCGCCCATTTAAAGGGGTAATGTACATTTTAGCCGGTTGTTATGGCAAAATAAACCATGCCAACATGATCAGGACCACAACGAGACTTGTATCACCTTGAAGGGGTTTATTTTGCCATAACAATCTTATCGAGTTTACATTTTTGCGTGAATTATACCTTATGAATACAGCAAGTTGAGCCTAGGATAAGACAACTCTATACTGCGATTCATATCGTTTACATCAACAATACATATTGTCGATTAACGATATATCGTTACACCCCTACAGCTTTGTGTTTATAAATGAATAATGAGATCGGATGTTGTGACTGACCAATCAGGATCATTCATTTCAGAGAGGAGTGAAATCATTTGCAACAATGACCTAACTGAATGTTACACGCCTTTAAAAAAAATTCTTCATAATTCAGATCATCCCTCAAATCTCCACGCTGCCATGGTACACCACCCTGGTCCCGTTAGTGTTGGTGTTGGGCATCACCGCCATTAAAGACCTGGTGGACGACCTGGTGAGTCCCTGCTCGTGTTTTTTGATGTAACGGTTTTGTTGAAAGGCAGCCATTAATTGACAGGACGTGGTAATGGTTTCTGTCTTTTGATATGTCTCTCTGGTTGAAAGGCGCGACACAGGATGGACAACGAAATCAACAACAGAAAGTGTGACGTGCTGCTAAATGGCAGGTAACGCAAAACTTGAATCCACTGTAATACTGACGTACACGAGATTAGTGTTGGTGTCTGTCAGTGAAACGTTTACATAAACATTAACATTACAATAAATGTTGGCATTAATGCTCAGAGGTTAATTCCCATCAGATTTGAGGAGACCAGATGGATGCACCTACAAGTTGGTGACGTAGTCAGACTAAAGAAAAATGATTTTATCCCGGTAAGTTATTTTTTTTAGTCTTTTTGCCTTCCCGTTGAGAGATCCTCCAGTTTTTTTTAAATATATATATATTTTTTTAATTAAAAATTCTATTTTTTTATTTTTTATTTTTTTAAATTGTTTTACATTTAATTTAATTTAATTTGTATTTACTTGCTTTTATTTTATTTTATTGATAGAGATAGTGTTATATAGAGTTTCTCATCTCATCTGTTGTAGAGCTCTTAAAAATAAGAAAAATATAAAATATAATTTAATTTAAAAAATATATATTTTAAATTAACATTTAATTTAAACAATTTTTTTATTATTATTTAATTTATTTAAATGATAATACTAATAGAGATAATGTTATGTAGAGTTTCTCATCTTCTCATCTGTTGTAGAGCTCTTAAAAATAAGAAGAATATAATTTTATAAATATTATAAAAGAAATATAGAATTAACCTTTTTATCAAAGACACTTGTAGGTTTGGTGTATGCCATATTATATAAAAATTATACACATCGAATTGAATATGTACATAAAACTAAAATAAAACTATACTATACAAACTGTATATAGATTAAAAAAATAAATGTATATAATAAATAATATGTTTTAAATATTTGATAAAAACTTTTTTCATTTTAATTTGGAACCACTGCAAGAAACCCCACATTAGTCTATATTTTAAAGAGCACCTATTATGGCATTTAAAATGTTCCAAATATTGTTTTAAAAGTCCCCAACAACAGTTTTGCATGCATGCAATGACAAAAAAGACTTTAGTTTTCTTATAATATGCATTTATTACTTGTTTTGACAGCGATTCTCAAATTATTCATTTAGTGATTCACTTTTCAAAACCTCGCCTTTACGTGACGCTATCTGTGGTGATTGGTCCGATGACCCAGTCAGTTGTGATTGGTAGAGTCTGTGCAGATATTTTCGGAAACGGAACACCCATCACCATAAATGGTTTTCGGTTTAACAAGTTTAATCGCGTATAAAGTGTATGAACAAACATGGCATCAATTTTACCCAATCAATTCGAGCCTGAATATGAAGGGGAAACGTCTGGAGATGCGAATGATCAACAAACTCAATGGCAAACACCACGACTGGAGCAGGATATTTCTCAATGGTAAGCATCAATGTAACGTTAGTTGTCACTTCAGGCCAATGGAGCGTTAACTCGATGCATAAACATAACGTTTTTACCAAAAAATAAATAAAAATGCAGTAACGTTACGTTACCACGAGGTATGACTCTATTCTTAAAGAAAACTCAGAAAACAACAACAAACAATTCACATATCTCAATACAACTGTCATTGAAGACCTAGAAGCTAAACAGTGCTTACACAACAAACCAAACAATTATTAAGCATGCTACATAAAACATAAAAGCAACAATTATTAATAACACTTACAGTTAGTGATACGGAGGAGGAAGCTGATAAGTGGGCGTATCGTATTCAAATAACTTGAGAAGTTGACGTCATCTAGTCAGAGAAAAAGCTTTGAGTCATTTTTATGAATCGTTAGAAGACCAGAGTCAACTCTTACTTTTGAAAGACAATAACTTTATATACGGTGCACTGTCATATTTCAAACTTTGCAGGATGTTTTTGTTCACTTAGATCTATGTTACACACTACATGAAAGGTACATTTCAAAATTCCATGATAGGTGCTCTTTAAAAAGACCCTGCTTGAGGTTTGATTGTTCCAGAGCTTTTCATTTTTTTATGGATCCTAATTATCAATGATTTGTTGTCATTACACATACCTTGAGTATTAATTTGCTGCCATGTCATGTTTATGCTTGCATTTCCCCCATTTGACCTTTTCTGTTTCTTTATCCAGTCTCTTCATTCATTCGTCTAAGGTCATTTTTAAGTTCATTTCATTTGTGTTTTGACCTCATGTAGGCCGATATTCTGTTGTTGTCCAGTTCAAATCCCAACAGTCTGTGTTATGTAGAGACGGCGGAGCTTGACGGGTAAGAAACAGCACATTAAACACCCAGCACAGCCATACAGTGATTGATAGTTCAGTGGATTGGGTGAAGCTATTGCAAAAAGTATTTCAAAACTAGGGGTGTAACGATTTTCCAACCGAACCGAAAAACCGCGATACACCACCCACGGTTCGAACCGCGATTCTCTCATGTGGAACGGAGCGAGCCCCGCCCCCTGCTGGCCCAGCCCAGCTCTTACTTCACCTTGTGTCACAAATTATTTTTTTTTTTGACATTTGATTAAATAGTAAGTAGTGCACTTTTAACAACTAATAAGAGCTTTATTGTTATTAAATATTATTATTATAATGTTATTTACTAAATATACACTAACTTTTAATAAAAGTAAAGTACCAATAAATCATGTAACTGGTTCGACGCGTGTGAGCTGGGAATGATTTGCATGCAGGTGTTCGTTCTGATCATTAGGAGCAGTTTTCATGTTTCATTAACAGTTGTATTCACCATGGTAACTGTTGTTTCCATAACCCCAAAATGCCACTTTATTTTCAATTTGTTATTTTGTTTATTTTTAAATTAGTGTGGTGTATGTTATTGTATTAACAAAAAACTTTTTTAATTAAAAATATTTATTTATAGGTCTATTTATTTATCAGTATTAGTCATATTCGTACAATATAAGTGTTTGTTAATAAGGCTAAAGTGGGAAATTTACATTTAGGCATTTAGCAAATTACTTGTGTGTGTCATCATTTTTTATTAAATAAATGTGCTTGTTTTTTTTAACATTATGGTAAATGGTCAAATATATATTATAGTCTACAGTGGAGGCATTTATTTAATTTTAGTTTAAACGGGTATGCTAACTGCTCTAAAGAAAACGTGAAGACAATGTATAAAGTTAATTAATATAAAGATAATAAGTTGAATTAGCCTATTAAGTCAATAAGTTAAATTATATGTAGTTATAATTAAGTTAAAAGTGATTCTAGTGTTATTATTGCTGGTGCCCTGCTATGAACCCGGACTCCACAGCTAATACAACCGAACCGTGGCTCCAAAACCGTGACATGAACCCAACCAAACTGAACGAACCGTGGCTCCAAAACCGTGACATGAACCGAACCGTGGCTCCAAAACCGTGACATGAACCGAACCGTGGCTCCAAAACCGTGACATGAACCGAACTGTGGCTCCAAAACCGTGACATGAATCGAACCGTGGCTCCAAAACTGTGACATGAACCGAACTGTGGCTCCAAAACCGTGACATGAACCCAACCGTGGCTCCAAAACTGTGACATGAACCGAACTGTGGCTCCAAAACCGTGACATGAACCCAACCGTGGCTCCAAAACTGACATGAACCGAACTGTGGCTCCAAAACCGTGACATGAACCCAACCGTGGCTCCAAAACTGTGACATGAACCCAACCGTGGCTCCAAAACCGTGATTATGAACCCAACCGTGGCTCCAAAACTGTGACATGAACCCAACCGTGGCTCCAAAACTGTGACATGAACCGAACTGTGGCTCCAAAACCATGACATGAACCGAACCGTGGCTCCAAAACCGTGACATGAACTGAACCGAACTGTGGCTCCAAAACCGTGACATGAATCGAACCGTGGCTCCAAAACTGTGACATAGAACCCAACCGTGGCTCCAAAACCGTGACATGAATCGAACCGTGGCTCCAAAACCGTGACATGAACCGAACCGTGGCTCCAAAACCGTGACATGAATCGAACCGTGGCTCCAAAACTGTGACATGAACCCAACCGTGGCTCCAAAACTGTGACATGAACCGAACTGTGGCTCCAAAACCGTGACATGAACCCAACCAAACTGAACCGAACCGTGGCTCCAAAACCGTGACATGAACCGAACCGTGGCTCCAAAACCGTGACATGAACCAAACCGTGGCTCCAAAACTGTGACATGAACCGAACCGTGGCTCCAAAACCGTGACATGAACCGAACCGTGGCTCCAAAACCGTGACATGAACCGAACCGTGGCTCCAAAACCGTGACATGAACCCAACCGTGGCTCCAAAACCGTGACATGAACCCAACCGTGTCTCCAAAACCGTGACATGAACCGAACCGTGGCTCCAAAACCGTGACATGAACCGAACCGTGGCTCCAAAACCGTGACATGAACCGAACCGTGGCTCCAAAACCGTGACATGAACCGAACCGTGGCTCCAAAACCGTGACATAGACCCAACCGTGGCTCCAAAACCGTGACATGAATCGAACCGTGGCTCCAAAACAGTGACATGAACCCAACCGTGGCTCCAAAACCGTGACATGAACCCAACCGTGGTTCCAAAACCGTGACATGAACCCAACTGTGGCTCCAAAACCGTGACATGAACCCAATCGTGGCTCCAAAACCGTGACATGAACCCAACCGTGGCTCCAAAACCGTGACATGAACCAAACCGTGGCTCCAAAACCGTGACATAGAACAACCGTGGCTCCAAAACAGTGACATGAACCGAACCGTGGCTTCAAAACAGTGACATGAACCCAACCGTGGCTCCAAAACCGTGACATGAACCCAACCGTGGCTCCAAAACAGTGACATGAACCCAACCGTGGCTCCAAAACAGTGACATGAACCCAACCGTGGCTCCAAAACAGTGACATGAACCCAACCGTGGCTCCAAAACCGTGACATGAACCCAACCGTGGCTCCAAAACCGTGACATGAACCGAACCGTGGCTCCAAAACAGTGACATGAACCGAACCGTGGCTTCAAAACAGTGACATGAACCCAACCGTGGCTCCAAAACCGTGACATGAACCCAACCGTGGCTCCAAAACAGTGACATGAACTCAACCGTGGCTCCAAAACAGTGACATGAATCGAACCGTGGTTCCAAAACAGTGACATGAACCCAACCGTGGCTCCAAAACAGTGACATGAACCCAACCGTGGCTCCAAAACCATGACATGAACCCAACCGTGGCTCCAAAACCGTGACATGAATCCAACCGTGGCTCCAAAACAGTGACATGAACCCAACCGTGGCTCCAAAACCGTGACATGAACCCAACCGTGGCTCCAAAACAGTGACATGAACCCAACGTGGCTCCAAAACCGTGACATGAACCCAACCGTGGCTCCAAAACAGTGACATGAACCCAACCGTGGCTCCAAAACCGTGACATGAATCGAACCGTGGTTCCAAAACAGTGACATGAACCCAACCGTGGCTCCAAAACAGTGACATGAACCCAACCGTGGCTCCAAAACCATGACATGAACCCAACCGTGGCTCCAAAACCGTGACATGAATCGAACCGTGGCTCCAAAACAGTGACATGAACCCAACCGTGGCTCCAAAACAGTGACATGAACCCAACCGTGGCTCCAAAACCGTGACATGAATCGAACCGTGGCTCCAAAACAGTGACATGAACCCAACCGTGGCTCCAAAACCTTGACATGAACCCAACCGTGGCTCCAAAACCGTGACATGAATCGAACCGTGGCTCCAAAACAGTGACATGAACCCAACCGTGGCTCCAAAACAGTGACATGAACCCAACCGTGGCTCCAAAACAGTGACATAGAACCCAACCGTGGCTCCAAAACCGTGACATGAACCCAACCGTGGCTCCAAAACCGTGACATGAACCCAACCGTGGCTCCAAAACAGTGACATGAACCCAACCGTGGCTCCAAAACCGTGACATGAACCCAACCGTGGCTCCAAAACCGTGACATGAACCCAACCGTGGCTCCAAAACCGTGACATGAACCCAACCGTGGCTCCAAAACCGTGACATGAACCGAACCGTGGCTCCAAACGGTGACATGAACCAACCGTGGCTCCAAAACCGTGACATGAACCTAACCGTGGCTCCAAAACCGTGACATGAATCGAACTGTGGCTCCAAAACCGTGACATGAACCCAACCGTGGCTCCAAAACCGTGACATGAACCGAACCGTGGCTCCAAAACTGTGACATGAACCCAACCGTGGCTCTAAAACCGTGACATGAACCTAACCGTGGCTCCAAAACTGTGACATATGAACCCAACCGTGGCTCCAAAACAGTGACATGAACTGAACCGAACCGTGGCTCCAAAACCGTGACATGAACCGAACCGTGGCTCCAAAACCGTGACATGAACCCAACCGTGGCTCCAAAACCGTGACATGAACCCAACCGTGGCTCTAAAACCGTGACATGAACCTAACGTGGCTCCAAAACTGTGACATGAACCCAACCGTGGCTCCAAAACAGTGACATGAACTGAACCGAACCGTGGCTCCAAAACCATGACATGAACCCAACCGTGGCTCCAAAACCGTGACATGAATCCAACCGTGGCTCCAAAACAGTGACATGAACCCAACCGTGGCTCCAAAACCGTGACATGAACAACCGTGGCTCCAAAACAGTGACATGAACCCAACCGTGGCTCCAAAACCGTGACATGAACCCAACCGTGGCTCCAAAACAGTGACATGAACCCAACCGTGGCTCCAAAACCGTGACATGAATCGAACCGTGGTTCCAAAACAGTGACATGAACCCAACCGTGGCTCCAAAACAGTGACATGAACCAACCGTGGCTCCAAAACCATGACATGAACCCAACCGTGGCTCCAAAACCGTGACATGAATCGAACCGTGGCTCCAAAACAGTGACATGAACCAACCGTGGCTCCAAAACAGTGACATGAACCCAACCGTGGCTCCAAAACCGTGACATGAATCGAACCGTGGCTCCAAAACAGTGACATGAACCCAACCGTGGCTCCAAAACCTTGACATGAACTCCAACCGTGGCTCCAAAACCGTGACATGAATCGAACCGTGGCTCCAAAACAGTGACATGAACTCCAACCGTGGCTCCAAAACAGTGACATGAACCCAACCGTGGCTCCAAAACAGTGACATGAACCCAACCGTGGCTCCAAAACCGTGACATGAACCCAACCGTGGTTCCAAAACCGTGACATGAACCCAACCGTGGCTCCAAAACAGTGACATGAACCCAACCGTGGCTCCAAAACCGTGACATGAACCCAACCGTGGCTCCAAAACCGTGACATGAACCCAACCGTGGCTCCAAAACCGTGACATGAACCCAACCGTGGCTCCAAAACCGTGACATGAACCTAACCGTGGCTCCAAAACGGTGACATGAACTAACCGTGGCTCCAAAACCGTGACATGAACCTAACCGTGGCTCCAAAACCGTGACATGAATCGAACTGTGGCTCCAAAACCGTGACATGAACCCAACCGTGGCTCCAAAACCGTGACATGAACCGAACCGTGGCTCCAAAACTGTGACATGAACCCAACCGTGGCTCTAAAACGTGACATGAACCTAACCGTGGCTCCAAAACTGTGACATGAACCCAACCGTGGCTCCAAAACAGTGACATGAACCGAACCGTGGCTCCAAAACCGTGACATGAACCGAACCGTGGCTCCAAAACCGTGACATGAACCCAACCGTGGCTCCAAAACCGTGACATGAACCCAACCGTGGCTCCAAAACCGTGACATGAACCTAACCGTGGCTCCAAAACTGTGACATGAACCCAACCGTGGTTCCAAAACCGTGACATGAACCCAACCGTGGCTCCAAAACGGTGACATGAACCGAACCGTGGCATAGGTGTATCGTTACACCCCTAATCAAGACACAATGGCCGTTTATGTGGTCATTTTTCACCCTAAACCCTTTTATATTCATAATTGAGTTGTGGTCATAACCATACATACATTTCTATCACTTGTTTTTTTTTTGTACCGTCAGTCCAGTTATTGTTTGAACAGTCATTAATTTGTTTGGACATTGAGTCATAATGGAAATTGTGTAATGGATAAGCACTGTTCAGTCTAAAATCACTTCACTTTGTCTTTCACATTCAGGAGACTCATAACTCAGTTCCTGGATTTGTCTGTCTGTGTACGTTTTCATAAATGTTAAAATATCTAATTGATATAATTAACAATAAAATTTCATTTCAAAATCATTTAATGCTAAAGGCATTATAATGTTAGTCAAATATTTACTACAATAAACTTGAAATATATCGCCTATATTATACTTGAAATATATTAGTCTATATTTTAAGAAGGCTGTGCTAGAAATACTTGTTCCTGAACATTTTATTGTCAAAACACATACATTAAAAAAAATTAAATTTAGTTTTCTTTCGTTTTTAAATATTCCTCAAGACAATTTTAGAAGTATTTCATTTTTTTATTGATATTTAAATTTTTGTTTATTTATCGAGTGCATTCATAGTGTTATTTATTTATATTATTTACTATTTTTATTTAAAGAAGAGTTATTAATGTATTATTTTTTATTTATAGAGTGCTTTAGTAGAGTTTATTATTTTATTTGTAGCGATTGCATTCATAGTTGTATTGATTAATTTTATATTAATATCATATTTATATTGACAGTTTTTTTAATTATTTATTATTTTAATTTATACAGAGTGCATTTTTTATAGAGATTGCATTCATGGTTTCATTGATTAATTTTTTATTAATATTATACATATATATATAGTTTAACTTATATTTATAGAGTGCATTTTAAAGAGTTAATTTATTTGTTGAGTGCAAGCATAGTTACATTTTTGTTGTCTATTTTATTTTATAGAGATACATTTAATAAAGGTTTGTTTATTTATAGAATGCGTTCATATAGTTTGATTTATTTATTTTATTAATTGTTTTTATTTATAGAGTGAATTCATAGTTTAGTTCTCTTTTTCTATTGCGTTTTATCTATTTGTTTAGATGTTTTACTTTTATTTATAGGTGGCATTTCCCTGATTGTCATTACACATACATTGAATATTCATTGGCTATCGTGTTTATGATTGCTTTTCCTCCATTTGACATTTTCACCTGGTCTTTCAGATCCATAGAATCATAATTGAGATCCTGGGTTTGTCCGTCTGTGCACTTTTTCCTTGTTTCATTAAGGAGGATGTGATGGGCATGTTGTCAAATGGCTTATATTAGTGTAGTAAATGAATCATTGTTTTGATTTTGTTTTGTTTGTCCAGAGAGACGAATCTGAAGTTTAAGATGGGTCTCAAGGTGACAGATGAACAGCTTCAGAAGGAGGAACAGATGACACGGTTTAATGGTACGTATGAGAACACTAATAATTTAGTGTTGGCAGACTTTGAGACTGATTTGTGCACAAGTGGTTGCATGATTGTGATTGTTGGTTCATGCATTCACATGCATAAACACGTGTTGGTCTTAAACCCTGTCCTAACCAGGTGTGGCGAATTTCCAGCATCAGGTTATTTTTCTGCCCTGGCTGAGAACAAAATGCTGCACTAAGAACAGAATTAGTGGCATTTTGATCCAACCACATTTAGAAACCAAGCAACAGACGATGTTATTGTCTATATAACTATCCTGAGAATTCAATCGATATGAAAGTATGATTCCTTGTTTTGTGTCTCTCTCAGCGTTGATTAATTGCGAGGAGCCCAACAACCGTCTGGATAAGTTTGTTGGAACGATGGTCTGGAACGGTCAGAGTTACGCGCTCGACCTCGACAACATGCTCCTCAGAGGATGCAAGGTCCGCAACACAGAAAAGTGTCACGGGATGGTCATATTCGCAGGTCAGAGGTCAACGCACTGACCCACATGCACTCACACTCACGGTTCAGTGGTGTGTTGGTGTTCGTAAAAGCTTTGTTATTTCATCTTTCTTCAGGTAATGACACTAAAATCATGAGGAACGGCGGGAAGACCAGGTTCAAACGCACCACGATAGACAAACTCATGAACTACATGGTCTACACGGTGAGTCCTAATATTCATCTGAACTTTTATGACAATTTGAAGTAATTTTTAGTTTTATTTACATTTATTTATTCATTGAGTGTTTTGTAGTTTTATTTTAATTATTATTTTTATCTGAACGTGTATTTACAGAGGTTTATTTTTGTTATTTATACAGAGTGCCTTCATAAAGTTTATTTATTTATCTATTATTTTTATTTATAGAGAGTGGGTTCATAGTTTTATTTATTCATTTTTTTATCAATACTTTATTTTTAGATCACATTTAAATAGTTTTATTTATAATGTGTAGAGAGTGAAAGCATCTTTTATTATTTATTTGATCTAATATTTCACTTAGAGTGCATGTATAGAGGTTTATTTATTTATAGATTGCATGCATTTATTTTATTCATTATTTTTATTTTTATTTATAGAGTGCACATGCATTGTTTTATTTATTTTATCTGCATTTATAAATGTTATCTATTTTTATTTATATTTAGTGCACAAGTTTTATTTATTTTATTCATAATTGTATTATTTATTATTTATTTTATTATACAAAGTGTGCATTCTAAGTATTATTTATTTATTTTATTATATTTTTATTAAGGTTATTTGTTTAACATTTATTTATAGACTGCATTTCCAGAGTTGCAATTATTTATTAATCTTATATAGAGACTGCATTTATAATGTTTTGTTCATTTGTTTTATTTATAGAGAGTACATTTAAGGTGCTGCTGCATTTGCAATAAACCCATTATCATTCATTTTTTCATGGCTCTCTCTTTCCGACTGGTAGATTTTTGTGTTGTTGATTCTGATTTGTGCTGGTCTGGCCATCGGACACACGTACTGGTACGAGAGCGTCGGCTCGAAGGCCTGGTATCTTAAAGACGGCCTGGACTATTCGTCATCTTACCGAGGGTTCCTCAGTTTCTGGGGCTACATCATCATCCTCAACACCATGGTGCCCATCTCTCTTTATGTGAGGTACGGTATCAGTGCATCGAACAGCCACGCCAGTCGCCGAGCGCACAGACTGTTATTCATCATGCGTTTGCCTTCTCTCCTTGTCCTTCAGTGTGGAGGTGATCCGACTGGGTCAGAGTAAGTTCATCAACTGGGATCTGCAGATGTATTACGCTGAGAAGGACACGCCAGCCAAAGCCAGAACCACCACCCTGAACGAGCAGCTGGGTCAGATCGAGTACATCTTCTCGGATAAAACCGGCACGCTCACTCAGAACATCATGGCCTTCAAGAAGTGCACCATTTCAGGACGTACTTACGGTGAGGGCTTCGACAAACTGCTTACCTTGTAGTGTCGTTTTTAGAGGGCAGATGTGAACAAGATAAATCCTGTAATGCTTCTTGAGGAAGTTAACCCTATAAAGCCTACTGTATCATACATGATATGCAAATTTCTAAGGCCTCTAAATGATCAAACTGAAAATCCTGGCGCACACAATCTTCTACATGCGTTTTACTTTTTTAGCAACTAAAAGACCTTTTAGTATAATTGTAGGTAGTTTTGCTTCTTTGCTGTGAAATCTTTACTGATTTGTTTGAAGTAAACTTTTCACACCTGAAACTCCACACCAAGGTCCGAACCAAAGTTCATGTTTTGATGTTATACATTCGGTTGGTTTTGGTTTTGTTTCTCACTGGAGTTATGCGAGCGCACTAAAGAACTCTACATGTTGTACTTGCATCCGGTCGTCATCAGTTCTGTGGGCTGCATCTTTACATTGATTGGTTTGTTAGCAAACGTGCGTCTGACGTCAGCGTGTTGTCAATTCGGCAGGTAACTTTGACAAGATGAATGAAGTGAACAGACGCATATCGTTGCCACTATGCTGTTATTGCTATGGCATTACTATCAGCACCACCAACTATATTCCAGGCTAGTTCAGATTCGCCAAATGAACGTCCTCGCTGTGCAAACATTTTATCGACGCCGCCAGGAAACGAGGAGAAGACTCAGACCATATTTTAATTAAAAACCTTGTCTCCTCCTCCTCTCCCCATGTGCTACGGCTCATTTTTCCTGTGACAGTTCTGTCTTCTTCTGTTGTTTTGGGTACGCAGGAACCACCGTAACTTCCTGTAAATGGTCTGAAAGGCTGAACCATACAGACAATGCTTTCACACAAGCAACGAACCAAACCTTTGTTCAGTTTGATCCGGACCGAGACTTTTTGTTGGACCAAATTTGGTCTGGACCGTAGTCCGAGGGAGGTTTCACACCTGTAATTTTGATTCGGACCAAACAAGCTAGGTGTGAAAACGCCCTTTTAGTCATATTTCTAGATGAACACTTACTGGACTGAAGCAGCCTAGGTTTACTTGAGTATCCATACATTAACTTTGATGAAATGTTTAAATGTGAGCACCAAATGTGATCATCAGGGTTTTCAGGAATGTTTTTTTTTATCTTGAAAGCATCATTGCATTGCATTGGATTACTTCTTTTTTTTGCCATCAAATTACATTAAAAAAAAAAAAAACGTTTTGTCCATATAAATATTAGCCTGACAAGCCACACCCACATCAAGATGATTTGGTCTGGAAACTCACCATTGACAGGGCTCAATCCGAGAGGCAGGAAAAATGGCTGTCTTTAAAACTCCCTCTGCACGCAATTGGATAGCGCCACAACCAGAGGTGGAAAGTAACGAATTACATTTACTCGCGTTACTGTAATTGAGTAGTTTTTCTGTGTACTTCTACTTTTTTAAGTAGTTTTAAAAAGCTGTAATTTTACTTTTACTTAAGTACATTTTGATTGAAGTATTGTACTTGGCTACATTTTAAACCACATCCGTTACTGAGTAAAAATAAATCATTAATGCAAAGGGGAGGGAAAAAACGCGATCCAGAAACGACTATATTGAATAGAGGGTGCGGGACGCGGAAGAGAACAAGCGCGCAAATATCAGATGGAGACGAACAAGACAGACGTCAGTGACACAGACCAGCTGGAAGCAAAGCGCGTCGTGAGCCCCTGGCCAGTATGGAAATACTTTGGATATTGAAAAAAATAACGTGGTGTTGTCTTGGAGGATATCAAATGTGCACAAAATGTGGATGCAAATGAAGAAACACATAGAACATGTTCGGACACACATCCTCTCTGCAGATAAAGGTATGTTTATAACTTAAGGCCGAATGATTTCTGTGACGCAGAGGAAATCCCGGTATCCAGTCATGAACATTACATTATAATGTAGGATTCACGTCATATACACAAACTGATGGATGAACGAATAACTCGAAAGAATAAATCAAATCGCGACATGGTCTGTAAATATTAAAGCACAAAACATTGCTTTATGAATATATGATCTGCTTGTTCTGTCTCTGTGAATGAGCTGCTCCGTCTACTACATACAGGACTCTATTATTCTTAAACATTTTAATCAATTAATGATAAAATTAAGTTGTTAATCTAATTCATAATCATTTATTGAATTTAGTTTATTAGACATGTTTTATTGAATTTGTAATAAACAAAACAAACAAATGGTTTTAAGTTTGTTATGATAAAGCATTTGTTCAACCAAAAAAAAAGAAGACCAATCTTCATTCATTTAACATCATTTTAACTATCCATAATTTAATAATAGGTACAGTTTATTTATTAAATAATTGTTTAATACCGTGATGTTTTCTGAGATAGTTGTCATATCGTGAAAATCTCCTTCTATCACAACCCTGATGGGGGAGAGTCCCCCACCCCCACTGTTAAAAAAGTAAATAAGTAACTTTTACTCTAAGTACATTTTAAATTAGATACTTTTTACTTTTACTTGAGTAAATTTTTAGACCAGTAATTTTACTTGTACTTAAGTAAAATTTCATTGAAGTAACAGTACTTTTACTTGAGTAGAATATTTTGTTACTCTTTCCACCTCTGGCCACAACCAACCAGAGCAAAGAAGAAGCTGACGTAGTTAGAGCTCTCAGTTATTTGCTCTTTTTTCAACGAAAAGCTTAACTTTAAATCTTTCAGAGTCACGGCCAAAGCAGATTCGAAAGACCGCTGTTCGCCTACATCTCGTGCCGCCGCCATCTCCTTTGTTTTCAAGCAGCAGGAACCGTCGCAACTCTGCTGTCATTACGTTAAGCCCGCCCACCGACTCAATACACGATGTGATTGGACCCGTCCAGAGTTAGGCTTTTCCAGCTCAGAAGGGTATTGAGAGTTGCTAGACGACACTCACGGGCAGATTAAATTTGCTGCCGCTAGGGTGCGTCTAGATTTCTAGGCTATATAAATATCAGCGTCTGCACCAAATTGCATATTTTTGCTCAGTTTGAGCCTCTGAATACAACTGAGGTGTTTTTTATCCTGAGGGTTTGAGCTCCATATTCTCACTATATCAGATGATATGAACCATAAAAGCCTGATGGATCAAATTTAATGCCTGAACAAAAAAGGTTCAGTAAAAAGTTTAATATTTTAGGCTTTACAGGGTTAAAACATGCAGTCAAGTAGAGTTTGTTTTACTTGTCAAACCATTAGATGCGTTTAAATCAAGTGTGAGAAGGGCTGATACAAGTGTTAAAGGAATCGGACGAGTGTCAAAGGCTGCCGTGTCATGTGTCCGATCGGATGTAATCCTTCAGGGTTGATACTGCCCTGATCGCTGACCTCCTGTTTGCGTTTGTGGCTCGTGTGATTCCAGAGACGTGTCTAAATGTGCCGTCTTGTTGTGCTGTTGTCTCGTGTCTGTGAGGCGATACAGTGTGTGACTGTGGGAGAGATATGAGGCTTTAGTTTCACAGAGGTCAGGTTTCTCTGGTTGGGTACCATGGATGAGTTTAAAAGGGGGTACACACACAGTTTCTGCCAGTCACATGTTATTCTTGAGTACTTATAGAGCAGTATTGCATCCTTCATAAGTCTGCAGTTTTATCATATTTATAAAAGATTTATTTCCGAAAACAGCCGAACTCATGGAAGAGTGCAGTGGGTGGAGATAAAGACACACACACACACACACACACACACGTCATGGCATTATCCCTGGGTAACTTTCGGTTCACTATACATTGGTGTTGTTAACATTATATGCACTTACCCGCCGATTGCCAACCAAACACAGACATTTAATGCAGTTTTACTCACCACCTGCGGTTTCCACTCATGACCAGGAACAAACAAACACACTTGCAGAACTCTGTTGCTGCTCCGGAAAAACAAACTGCATCCACTGTTCCCTTAACGCTGTGTTATTTGGGAAGCTGAACAAGATTATCTTTCCCTCACAACAGAAACACACTTCTTTAGTGACATTGTTGATTTCGTGGTCTAAAAACGAAATGACAGACAGCGTTGCCGACGGCTTCCGTAACCCGAACGGCGCTCATTGATGGATGCGCTTTTGCTCTCGCTCGGGTTGATGTGTGCATGCGCTCATCCAGGAGAAGTGCCCATCCAAGGATTTCCACCCTTTATGACCTCAAACAGGGCCATACTTGAAAAAACACTTTCTGAAACTTGTTTGAATCCTGAAGGAGTGTGTTTGGCACAGAAATACTCTGTAATACATCCAACTCATTTTTTGAAATTTTGACCATGTTTAGCATGAAAATCCAACACTTTAACAGTGTAAATAAGTCAGAATGCATGGAATAGCATTAGAACCTTTAAAACATGCTAACACCTTCCACCTTGTCATAAAATAGTCTAATAGCACTCCTTTTCCGTAATCACGTAGCATTATTATTAGTCGTTTTGCTAAAGCAATTACTGTTGCTCATACTTCTACATCCCTAACAATACATGTTAAAAGTATCTTGAGGCCTCTCGTTCTGTGCCGTCTGCACTCAGAAGTGCAGTATCCTCTAGCACTATTTAAAGTGCTATTTTTATGTGTTTGTTTTTGTTTTGAGTAATTCAGTGAACTAAATAATGTGAAAATTGACAACGCTTTATGATCGTCTATAGGTGATCCCAGCAGTGTGGCCTCGGAGCATGGAAAGGTACGTATGCAAAGAGCATTTATAGAATTTAATAGGAGTGCATTTTTATCATTTAATTGATTACCTTATTAAATTGATTTTATTATTTATATATATAGAGAGATAGAGAGAGAGAGAGAGAGAGAGAGAGAGAGAGAGAGAGGTTGTTATTCTTTATTGACCCATAAAGAGTGGATTTATAGTTTTATTTATTATTTTTTTTATAGAGTATTTATATTATTATTTGTTATATTTATAGAGAGTGCATTTATAGTTTTGATATAATTTATTAATTCCTAGAGAGAATTGTTTTATTATGTTTTATTTTTATAAAGAGTGAATTTATAGTTTTACCGATTGATTGATTTGATTTATTTAGGATACATTAATAGATGCATTTTATATAGAGTGCACATAGTTTTGTTTTAATTTATTGATTAATTTATAAAGAGGGCATTTATAGTTTTATGTTGTTTTTTTTAGAAAGGACATTTATAGTTTTATTTATTGGTTTCAATTATTATTTTTATTTAAAGTGCATTTATAATTGTGTATTTATTTATTCATAGAGAAGGCATTTGTAGGTTTTTTTGTTTTATTTTGTATATTTATAGAGAGTGCATTTATAGTTGTATTGATTGATTGATTTTATTATTTCTCTTTATTGAGATTGCATTTAGAGTATTTATTTATTTATAGAGAGTACATTTAGAGTTTATGTAGTTATTGTATTTTTTTTGTTTGTTTATAGAGTACATTTATAGAGTTTATTTATTTATAATATATACTACAAATGATGTTTAATTTAGTTTTAGCTAGCTTCCTTGCACCTGGGGCTTTTAATCAAAAATGCTTGATTGGCCGCTTATTTGTAACTTCACTTCCTCTCTTTTTTTTCTGAATTTTTCTTCTCAGCTTGTGGATTTTAGCTGGAATAAATACGCTGACAAGAAGTTCGAGTTTAATGACAATTCCCTCATTTCCTGCATCCGTTCAAAGAAGGACGACCAAGTACTGGAGTTCTTCAAACTCTTGTCCCTGTGTCACACCGTCATGGTTGAGCAGAAAGAGGGTGAGGAGACTAAACAATATCTGCTGACAGTATGCAATGCTAACCCTGTTGCGATCTTAATTCTATTTTGATATCTATCCTATCTGATCAAATAAATCATAAATCAAAAATTTAAAAAAAATCAGCTGATATTACTGCACATTTCTGCACTTTTAGGTGACTTGGTGTACCAGGCCGCATCTCCTGATGAGGGCGCTCTGGTCACGGCCGCACGCAACTTTGGGTTTGTGTTCCTGTCCCGAACGCAGGACACCATCACCATCTTGGAGATGGACCAAGAGGTGACCTACACGATGCTCGCTCTCCTCGACTTCAACAGCGACCGCAAACGCATGTCCATCATCCGTGAGTCCTCTTTCTCTTCTTCAGGTCCTGTCTGTCAATCTCTGTCTTCTGTGTCTCACTCTTTTGAGTGTTTGTGTGCAGTGAAATTTCCAAATGGTCGTATCCGTCTGTACTGTAAGGGCGCAGACACTGTGGTCTACCAGCGACTCTCTCCAAACAGCATGCATAAGGAAACGACACAAGAAGCTCTGGATGTGAGTACCAACACATTTATTAAATTCATTAGCAAATGCTAATGATGCTCAGCAAATGCAAGTGTTTGTTTGTTTTGTTTTTTGTGGTGAACAAAAGGAGAATTTTTGAATCTGTCAAGCTCCAAAACATAAAAAGCACCATAAAAATATCATAAAAGTACTCCCTATTATTCATGCTTGATATTCAAAGCCTTCAGAAGAAGATTTGATTTGCTACATTGTCATTGATAACTAGATCTTGCTTCATTTTGTTGACATAATGGATATTTCACCATGTTTTTAGGAATAAAATATTGTATGAAATCAGGCGACTGCTATATGATCAAACCCTTCTGTAAAAACCTTCAGAATATATATATATATATAAAATCATCAATAAAATTATTAAATATATAAAAATATTATTTCTATTATGTATTGATTATATATAAAACATCATAATAATAATAAAATCAATAAATTTAAATTATAGAAATGTACTCCATATAAATAAAAATAACATCAATCAATAAATAAATCAATAAATAAATCTATAAATATACGAAAAACGAAAAAATTATGAAATCAATCAATAAATGAAACTATAAATTTACTCTCTATAAATAAAACAATAAGAATCAATCAATTAAACACTATAAATGCACTCTATAAATAAAAATCAAATCAACCAATCAATAAATACATTAAACTATTCACTCTCTATAAATAAATAAAAGTAGAAAACTAGTAAAGTTCAAATTTGATGTTGACTTGAGAAAGCCTAGCCAGAAAGTTTGAAGTAGTTTAATTTGCTAGTTTTAAAAGCTTGAATTTTAGACTGACAGACAGACAGACGGACGGATAGATATACAGATAGACATTTGACATTGAAATCTACAGACTGAAAGAGATGAAGTGTAGTAAATAAACACTTTGAAGTGTGTTTTGATGTTTTCCACTACAAAATGAAAAGCCAAAATAACCCAAACTCCCAAAATTGACCAGATCATAAAACCCCAATGTTTTTGGCTGTAATGCAGAATAGCATACGTTTAAATGAAAGCGTTGGTGTTTTTATGCTGAACAGTTTGATTTCTCCTGCAGATCTTTGCAAACGAGACCCTGCGAACTCTGTGTCTGGCCTACAAGGACATCAGTCAGGAGGAGTACGACGCCTGGGCTCGGAAACACCAGGAAGCCAGCATCTCAATGGGGAACCGCGAGGAGGCTCTGGATGAGGTGTACGAAATGATCGAGAATGACCTAATGGTATGGAAATGAGAATGGAAAATTGTTACTTAAGGGATGATACAAGATCAATATATTGGTCAGGCTCATTAATCTTCCAACGATTAGCTAATTGCTACAGTGTGCCGAGATGATTAATATTTGACATTTACATTTATTCATTTAGCAGGCACTTTTATTCAAAGTGACTTAATGAGAAATAATATAATATCAATAGTGTTAAAACAATTGACTTTTAAGTTAGTAATGTGTAAACTAATTTAACTGCAGCAACTTTATAAACATCTTATATGCTAAGTCGTGCAAAAATACAGGCATTATATCAACCAGCCTGCCAGAAATCTGCTATATATATTAGCGGTGGCACGGTACATTAAAAAATATCCGAACCGTTCGGTTCGCTTGTCTCAGTTCGGAGCGTGTGTGCGTTGGACGGTTCGATGCATGCGCAATGTAGGCTCGTGCCCGTATGTTACCTCAGACAGTGGTTTCAAGCGAAATAAGAGGTGTGTGGACATACAGTAAAAGAAGTAAAAGTGGAGTGCTGCAGGTCACGTCACATGTAGAAATGGCATGTGGGAGAGATCAGGAAGACTGCCCGGAGTTGGAGGATGCGCCAGTGTCGTATAACGCCGGCTTCACACCGCACGCATGTTGTGTAGTTGTGCATTCACTCTGGCAGCGTTTGTCTCGCGCAGCTGAACCACGGCTCGTGTTTGGCAAATACAGACAAATATTGACCATTCTGTCACATTTTCCAGTGTTCTCCTCCGACAACCCTGTCTATCTCGTGCTTTGATATATGATGGGCAGCATATATCTGCTGCAAATGCGACCGTGTTCCTCTCTGTCTGCATATAACATACTGTATATAAGTAGTTCACATGATAAATATAACATTAAAGTTAGGATATGCTTCTAGTTTTAATCATTTAAACAGGCCTTTGAAGTTTGGGCATAAAGCTGCTCACGCTGAATTAAAGCCACATGTCGGACTCGGTAGACAGCGTAAGCTGGAGACATCCAGTTAAGAAACAACTTCTACATGATAAAAATTTTTTTTTAATACTGTATCCTAAATTGTGGATAATTAAGCTATATATCGTATGCTGAAGTAAATTTCTGCAGTGTTAACGATTAAAAGAAAAAACAACAAGAACCGTACAGAACCGAAAACCGTGATCCGAACTGAACCGTGGGTTTTGTGAACCATGCCATCCCTTATATATATCACAGCTGATATAATATTATTGATATTATTATTATTCCTTATTGATTCATACTAAAATTGTCATTTGATATTTATTTATTTATTGAATCTGCATTTATGGAATTTTAATGTTAACTTATTTTATTATTATATAAAATAATAAATATATTTATTATATAATACATGTATAATAAATATATTTATTGTATAATAAATATATAATCAATATTTTTATTTTATTATATTTAAAATATATATTATTGTATATTTATAGAGAGTGCATTTATAGTTTTGTTTTTATGTATTTATTAATTCATAGAGATATAAAATTGATAAATGTGCCATTTATGCCCATTTATTCAGCTGATTGGTGCGACAGCCATTGAGGATAAACTTCAGGATGGCGTTCCGGAGACCATCGCAAAACTGGCCAAAGCTGACATAAAGATCTGGGTTCTGACCGGAGACAAGAAAGGTGAGCTATGAACATGTTCAATATTCTGTTGTTTTAAGGGAGATTGGTCTGATTTATAATGAATCCTGTTTTCACATACTCAGAGACCGCTGAGAACATCGGCTACTCCTGCGAACTGCTTACAGACGACATGAAGATCCACTACGGAGAGGATGTGAAGTATGTTTCAGCTGACGCCGGCTGATGAGTCTGTGATAGTGTGGTGCGAGATCGACCGTTTGGTTTCTAAAGTCTAGACTCTCTCGTTCTCTCTCTCTCTCAGTGTACAGCTGAGGAACAGACAGACCCAAAGGCGAAACGACCCTCAAGGACGCAGTAAGAAGCTGAAGGAGCTGTTTTTCCCAGAGCCCGGCAAGAACGCCCTCATCATCACCGGAGGCTGGCTGGTACGTTCCTCATACACTCATTGGCCCTCAGATGACGTTTTAAGACTCTAAACACAAAGCAGTGTTTCCTAGCCTGACGTCGTCTCTCTAGTCAGAATATGAGTCTGATACGGCTCCATTGAGCTGTGATTATGGGGCGTGTTTCAACCCAACCAGGACTGAAAATGCCTCTGCACTCAATTGGATAGACCCACAACCAATCAGAGCAACGGAGTAAATGACGCATGTTGAGCGACGCACGCACGTTAGCATGTTACATGTTAGCAGTTCATGCATTCCCAGATAATCGAACCGTGACCTTGGCGTTGCTAGCACAATGCTCTACTGTTTGAGATATAGTCATATATATCTCTTTCTCCTTTCCATGCAGAATGAGATACTGTACGAGAAGAAAAAGAAGCGCCGCCGCTTGCGTCTGAAGAAGCTCCGGAAACGTTACAGGAACTCCACCAACCCTCCGGACAGCAACCAGCCTATCGATGACTGGGAGAAGGAGAAGAGACAGGAAGACTTCGTTGACATGGCGTGTGAATGCAGCTCGGTGATCTGCTGCCGAGTGACGCCCAAACAGAAGGCAAACGTGGTCAGTCTGGTGAAGCGCTACAAGAAGGCCGTGACCCTGTCCATCGGGGACGGAGCCAATGACGTCAACATGATCAAAAGTGAGTGGAGAACTGAACCCGATTACTGATTTACTGTCAACAGCTGTGCTTCCGTCCAAAGTTGCTAAATTGGAATATTGCATAAAACATTTGCAAATGAAGCAGCGAAGAAAACAAAATCCTCACTTTCTGGAAAATTAGCACAAAATATCTGTAATAAAACTGCAATCAGGGAAGCCACTGTGGCTCTTTTTTTCATACATCATAAACTTGGCAAAACACAATTAGCGCTGTCATGTCATCTTGCGTTCGGACGCTGGTGTTTGGGAACCTAATCATATGAGATAAGGGAATTACACCAAATCATTTGCTGACAGACTTTGGCGCAGGTATTTCAGAGCCAACGTTTGAGATGCTGTGCGATGCGATTGGTCCACTGGTTAGATTGATGATATTGATTCATATTAAAATTATCAATTGATATAATTTATTTAGCATTTATTTATTTATAATGCATTTATAGACTTGTTTATTTGTTTACTTATTTATTTTAATGTATTTATTATTGTACACTAATAGAGAGTGCATTTATAGTTTTGTTTTTATGTATTTATTCATTCATGGATATATTTAATTGATAAATATTTTTTTAAATATTTTATTTCAGTTAGGGTATTTTTAACGCAAAATGGTTTTAGTTACAATAATCACCCAGATCCAAACAAGGCTTTTTACTCAAAGTATTAATTCATATTGAATATTTCAAAGAGAGTTAACTTTTCCTTCCCATGGTCCTTTGCAGCTGCGGACATCGGTGTGGGTATCAGCGGCCAGGAGGGGATGCAGGCTGTGATGTCCAGCGATTACGCCTTCGCTCAGTTCTGTTTCCTACAGCGCCTCCTGCTGGTCCACGGACGCTGGTCCTACATCCGGATGTGCAAATTCCTGCGGTACTTCTTCTACAAAAACTTTGCCTTCACTCTGGTGCACTTCTGGTTCTCATTCTTCAACGGATTCTCCTCACAGGTAAGAGAAAGACTTGTGTTGAGAAAGATCTGTGTTTTAAGGTGATTTCAGTGAACAAAGCGACCTGATTCTTGCTTGTGTTGTGTAGACGGCTTATGAAGACTGGTTCATCACCCTGTACAACGTGTGCTACAGCAGTCTGCCTGTTCTCCTCGTCGGCCTTCTGGATCAGGTATTGCATGCTGTCATAAAATAAGGGCCAAGAGAAGCTAGGGTTATGACACAATTGAAGAATATTGATGGTTTATGATTTATGTATTGTTTTTTTTTTAAACTAATTGATCAAAAATGCATAAATATCTGCATTTAAAATACATTTTAAATTGAACATATTTCATATTGAAGCTCCCCATCATGTACCATAGCATAATTCAGGGTTATTAGTGTTAACTAGAACTATTAAGCATGTTTTTTTATTATTGAAATAAATATTACATTTTATATATATATATATATATATATATATATATGATCACTCATATTCAAATTTGTTACAGTGTTTATGTAAGTTTAAGTTGTTATAATACTTTCTTCTGTTATTTTAATATTTGTATTATTATTTTATGTACGTTACATAAATTTCAAGCTTTGCCAATATTGTATTATATACAGTCATGCCAATAAAACAATTTTGAATTTGAATTTATAAACTTAACTTAACTAAACCTATATAACTAACTAATAATTAGTTTAAATTGAAGCACTGAAATTCATATATATATATACATTAGATGAAAACCTTGTAATACAACTGAAGCTAGTTTAATTTGAAGCACTAAAATTGAATAAAAACTAAAACTGAACTAAAATTAAACTAAACCTAAATAGAAATGTGAAAAAAGTTGGAAAATCTTAAACTTACTTCAGGTAGTTGCCAAGACAACATTTCTAAGTAGTATACGTTGAAGCACTAAAATGCAGTGCCATGTCTGTGAGCTTTAAACTGTATGAAAATAAACATGAACTTAAAAAGAATGTACTTTCTTAAAGGTGCAGTAAGTGATTTCTGAGAAACACTGTTGATATTTGAAATCGACACCCAAACAAACACACACCCATCCCCTCACTGCTCCACCAACAAAATAAGGAACACTGGCAATGACTTACAAAGACTGACTCTTCAGACAGCTCGCACAAGTATGGATATATCAGCTGTGATTCAACAACAACAACAGCATATCTTGGTTCTGTGAAACTCATGTATCAAGCAGAAACAAGACCTTCCTGCTCTCTAACGCCTCTCCAGCGTGGGTCCTAAAGCTCTTGCCTGATCCTAACCCTTAATTATATTCCTCTGACCCGTTCCTCTTTGGTAAAATCTCAGCCATCTCTCTTTCTACAAATGTCACGCTTGCCCACTCTCTCTCCTCACCCGTTATAAGCGGACAAGCCCCCTATTGCTGATTGGCTAAGAGAGTGTTGTGGTGATTGGAATGATCCACTTTTTTCTCTTATTTACACAGCCAGGACTATGTACAAACTAGGGGTGAAACGGATCTTGATAAAAAATCAAACCTTGCACCGCACTTCATCTCAAATCTGATGACGCATCTATAATATGGTTTGTAATTAAATAACACATAAAACAGACAGTTCTGCTAATGAATGTTTCTGTCGATGGATACACGTGCTGGCTCCTCAGTGATGCATTACAACAGCAATAATAAAAGAGAAACGTAGGCAAAACGTTCTCTCTTTGTAAACTTTGTTCAATGTATGCGAGTGCTGCCGTACGTTCGAATATGACCAGACATTTTCGCAATCATCATCCCCCGGGTGTAGAGCACGAGCACAGGTGAGTCCTGAACAGCACACGTTGCTACCTGTGTTTAAACTAAACTCATATAAGCCTTGCCAATTGAAACATTCAAAAGCCAGAAGACGCGAATGAGAAGATTTGTCTCTGCACTCATCGGAAGCGCGCACGCGTCTCACAGCACGCAAATATTGAGTTCTTTCAAGTCTTGGGGTTGAACGGACAAACTCAACAACAGAAAGCATGTCAACATGTCCATCCTGATGAGTACCTAGCACAGGGGTTTTCAAACTTTAATGCCAAGGACCCCCAAATATGATGAACATTTTATGAGGGACCTCCTGCCTAAAATCCATATATATATTTGTATGCATAAAAAGAAAACTGTTGGATAAATAGTGTGACATTATAAAAACAACATATTTTTTCCAAACTTAAATTGGCTATACTTAATGTTGGCTGTATAAACCTGAAGTCGAACTTTTTCAATCAAAAATGACTTGTATTTGCAACTTTCACAATTAATGTATGAAAGCAGCTTACTTACTGTGTGGAGAATACTGCCTTACAACCCCAGTGAGATAAAGGGGACTATAGTGAGAAAAACACACTAGAAAGATGCAAAGCAAACATATACAATTCTGGAGAGTATATATGTGTACGGCAAGAAAGGAGAGAAACATTTAAAACTGAAACAGTTCGAAAGTTCGCTAGATTTTATCAATTTTTGCTTTGTTTTTTTATCCTCTGAAATTTTCTGGGGACCCTTAGAACCTTCTGGAGGACCTTCTGGAGAGCCCTAGCAGACATAGTCCGTTAATGCCTTAAGTGAACTTCATTCAGTCGAGAAAGACGACGCATATCCGTGCATCAGGTCTTAAAGGGGCAGTCGCCTTTACTGCTGTGTGTTTAGTGTCAAACAACAAGGACACCTCTCACTGCTCCTGATTGAATAGCTTTTGTAAGTTTAATAGGATTAATCGGTAACACTTTCGAATAACGGTCATTAGTTAACATGAACTAATAATTAATTTATTTATCTTTGTTAATGTTAATTTCAACATTTACTAATGCATTATTAAAATCTTGTAAACATTAGTTAATGCACTGTGAACTAACATGAACAAACCATGAACAGCTGGATTTATATTAACTAACGTTGACAAATACTGCTCGTGGTTAGTTCATGTTAGTTAATACAGTTAACTAATGTTAACTAATGACCATTATTCTAAAGTGTTACCGATGAATCTTTAATCTATGTTATTTTACATTTGATCAATTTCTGTAGCTGAAAACTAATGTTAGACCTACCTGAAGACCCTGAAAAGCACTGTTTATTGTATCAGTATCTTTGCTCGATTGTATTTATTTGAGCTGGTGCTTGTATTTAAATGATTTGTTCTTATTTTCTTTATTTTTATTTGACAGTAATCCTTTTTTTTCCCGAACCGTACCGAAACTGTGAACCTAAAACCGTGATACAAACCGAACCGTGAGCAATCTGAACCGTTACACCACTAGTACAAACACAATTTTTTTTTTCAGCACACCGCACAGACATCTGACAATTATTCACAAAATCGCTTGTTTGGGTGCTGATTTACATTTTCAACAGTGTTTGTCAGAAATCGCTTACTGCGCCTTTAATGCACGTTTCCAGCCATTAAACCACACCTTTTTCTTGCTTGTCTAGGACGTGAATGACAAACTGAGTTTACGGTTCCCGAAGCTGTATCTTCCCGGCCAGCTAGGATCATTGTTCAACTACAAGAACTTCTTCATCAGTTTGTTCCACGGTATCTTCACCTCCCTCATAATCTTCTTCATCCCGTACGGCGCGTTCCTGCAGACCATGGGACAGGACGGGGAGGCTCCGTCCGATTACCAGTCATTCGCTGTGGTGGCATCCTCATCACTCATCATCACTGTCAACCTGCAGGTACCCCATTGGTCATCTTGATCATGTGACAGCATTGGGTTTTATGTTGGATAACAGACTTTTTAGTCTCCATATAGAGACATACACTTTGTGTCTAGCTAGTTTCTATTATGGCTTGAACTTGACTATAGAATGGATCTTTATAGAAAGTTCTAGATGATTTCTTGTCGATCTAATGTAGTATTATTTTTCTTCTTGTCATCCCCAGATCTCATTAAACACCTCCTACTGGACATTCGTGAACTTTTTTGCAGTGGTCGGCAGTATAGCCCTTTACTTCGGCGTCATGTTTGACATCCACAGCGCAGGAATCCACGTCCTTTTCCCAACGACCTTCACTTTCACAGGTGGGCAATAAAGTCATAGTAACCTTTATTGCAAAATGTCTACTAGTTTATTTTGCACACTGGAACTGAAGCTCAAAAAATGACACAGACACAGTTTGTGACACAGTTCAGGGAAGAATGAGGCAGGAACTGGCAAACTTAAAATCATGTATCATGTAAAAATGACAGCAATAGGGATAGGTGACATGAGCAAACATTTGTATAGCAATTTTATGAACACTTAAAAAATGTAAAGTTTTATATATATCACATGATATACATTTGTATAGAAATATGATTTAAATGTGTTCAATTGGATGGTATCACCATGTCAGAAAAATCAAATCCTGCCCCGGACACTTGTCAAAAGATATCCGTTTGCCTGGTGTGTGCAACCCAACAGAAAGACTCGCCTCAGGACATACAAAGCACCGTTTTTATGGTGACAATCGGTTATAAATATGAAGATTGTACTGTATCTTATATTATAAAGATGAAGATTAAACAAAAACACTTTAATGTAAAAATGTGACCATTTAGGTTCTGGTAGATGTGTTTTAACTACTTTTTGTATGTTGTAAAATTAGATTTATTTTAGAATTTTTTAAGGCCTCATTGATGAACTTTTGAAGATCCCTGAAGACCAACATCCCTTCAAACCACACAATCATAAGATTACACAACAACAGAAAAGAAATATAAAGACATCAATTACATAAATATAATACTAAAATAATTTTAATAATAAATGATGTAAATTATATAATGATAATATGAATGAATGACAACTACAGAAATGATTATAAAATTAAATCATATAAAAAAACAGAGTAAATAAAACTGTGTATGATTGATCACAGGTTGCTGACAAAAGCACATCACAAAATTATGAAAAAATACACTAAACTTAAAACTGAAAATATAAACTGGAATAAAGTACATAATAATATTATAAATATTAGATAAAAATCTTAACACTAAAATGACTAACTGGAAAATGTATAAAAACAAAAACTGAAATAGATTAAACCTTAGTAGTAGTTTATAAAATAATAAAGCACATAACTAAAGTTAAAGTAAAATTAAAACCCAAAAATATAAAACAAATCTTATTTAATAAACTATTTGAATAAAAAACGATATAAAAAATGCAAAAATGCCACATTTTGGCTGTAATCAAATCCTGCCATATGGTGTTTTATTAGACGGTTATGACACAGAGGTCATGTTGTGGTCAGGTGTGTAATCTTCTTGCTGTTGCTCTGACTCCTAGGGGCCGCGTCTAACGCCCTGAGACAGCCGTACCTGTGGCTGACCATCATCCTGACCGTGGGAATCTGTCTCCTTCCTGTCATCTGCATCCAGTTCCTCTATCAAACCATCTGGCCCTCTGTTGGAGACAAGGTGAGATCAGATCACATTTTCCACTTTCTTCAGTTTGAGCATGCGGGAGTTCTTCTCTATATCAATGTCCGTGTTTCTGAACTCCCGCCTCCATTGCAGTCTTGAGATTACGGGAACCAACACGTCACAATATTCCCCATTTAAATAATTCACACGCGGGGCCTGGTTGAGTTAGAAGTGTGTTGAAACTGACGGTTATGGTAAGGGGCGTGGCATTTCCCAAACGCGCTTAAAGAGCTTGACCAATTACAACACACTGCTCCAGATGACCAATCAGAGCACACTGTGATTTTAAGAAGGCGTGGCTTCATAGAGACAGGAAGTAAACAGAGCATTACTGACAGGCTGGGAGGAGAGGAGCTGCAACAATGGAGAATATGGGCAAAATAATGAACATTCAAACATGAAAACCTGTTCTAGAGGAGACCAAACAAAAAAACAAGGCTTAGGCAAGGGAGTAATAGGTGATGGAATATTCTAGGTTAAATACTTTTTATTTTATTGTTTAATATACAAAGAAGTAAGAGTCTCATGTTCTTCCTCCAGGTCCAGAGGAACAGGAAAAAATATGAGCTTGAGGATGAAGAAGAGGAGAGGAGGAAGAAGAAGCCATCATTTGTGCGTGGTGGACGGTCTCGTCGCTCCGCTTACGCCTTCTCACACTCCCGCGGCTACGCCGACCTCATCGCATCGGGGCGCAGCATTCGCCAGCGGCCGCGCGTTCGACCCGAACTCAGAGACAGCATACGAGAGGCTCCTCAGGCGGAAAACATCTGATTCACTCTCTACCTGCTCATTAGTACTCACTAAATGTGCCTTTACCCTGTCTTATCTGAGCGGCCCACTGGGACGGGCCAATAGGACGAGGCTAAGTGTCATTTAAGGGGGACAAATGAAAGAGCCAATGGGAAATGGGGGCTTTAAAGGAAAGTACAAGTAAACACTCACCGATGACCTGTACAGGTTTTAACGTTGTGCACGGTGTACAACAAATTGTTTGTTTCTCAGGTTTTTATCTTGTGTTTTTTTATTTTGGAGTCACACTTTTGTCAGTTTTTTGCACAAGTACAATTTAAGGGTCCTGCCCTTCAAAAAAGAGAAAGAGTGTGTGTGTATGTGTGTGTGCGTGTGTGTATGTGTGTGTGTTTCTAATCTCATCACTGATTAAAACACTCTTTCTTTATACACTGCAAAAATCATTTTCTTACAGTATTTTTTCATTAAAAATATCAACACTTTCCTAAAGCAATTTAGTTGACAAGCAAAATGGTGTAAGAAAAGAAATTATATATATATATATATATATATATATATATATATATATATATATATATATATATATATATATATATATAATGTTTATATGGATATATATTTACAGAGGACATTTTTATTTCTCACTGCCTTTAAAAATATCATCCAACTTTAATTTTATAGCATTCTTTAATATTTATATTTAGCAATTTTGCTTCTCAAGTAAATTGATCTTGTTTAAGATGTACATATCATATTCTCACAGAACATTAAGACAAAAATACTGATTAAGAAAATGTTTTTTTTCGCAGGGTGTTGATTAAATTATTAATAAATAAATGTTTTTCTCCTTAGAACTCTTTGAAGAGCTTAATCTTGAAATGTGAACTTGGTAAGGAATTATCATCCAAAATGTTTTTTTGTTTGTTTTTATCCCTTTTGCCGAATGTCCAAGCAAAGGGCCGAATCCCACAAACCTCACAATCATATTTCCTCACCATTTAATCTTCAGGGTGTCGGTGTTTTGTTCTAGATGATGTTTCTTAGGAACCGTGAAAGGACGAGTGAATTATAGAGTGGTGAAACCCCATGTTTACATAAATACTTCTGAGCTCGTCTGTTTCTCAAGGGCTCCTTTGTCTGTGGAAACCGTTCATTCGTCAAAATACGTCCCGTTAAATCTGCCTAGAGGGTCATAGATTATTTCGAATGCACTCTTTGTGATGTCTTCTCTGATTTAATATTTCATTGTTCCGCGAGTTCTTTTTAAATGGGTCGTCTTGCCATCAGAAACGGCTGTGAGAATCAAGCCTTCATGACGTTGGATTTGTTTTCTTATATCATGGAATTGATTTTGCACTTTGGTACAGGGACTTGGGAGGTGGACGTATATTTCTCATTTTAACCCTAGTTACATGAAACCTGTTACACGATTTAAAATAATGTTCCATATAATAATATAGTTTGTGAGAAAACACTATATTTATTAGGCTGGTTGTTCTAATTGTGCATATGAACGAACCGAAAAGGCTTTACTAAGCCGTATCAATCTGACAGATCTACTTTACACAGCTCTGTGACTGTCTGTCTGTAATGTACTGTAATATACTTTGCACAAATGTCTATAAATAAAGAAAACAATATAGAACTTTTGGCTTTGAGTCACTGTTTTTGGTGAAAAGTATATTTTAAATTTTTCATGTGTATTACTATAAGATCTCTGTAATTTTGTTGTATGTATATTGTAGTAAAAACATAACTGTTCAGTCGTTTCTTCTGCTCTCAAAATACAGTAACATAATATTGTGAAATATTTTTACAATTTTAAATGGATGTATTTTTTATTGTAATATACAGGTCCTTCTAAAAAAATTAGCATATTGTGATAAAAGTTCAGTGTTTTCCATAATGTAATGATAAAATTAAACTTTCATATATTTTAGATTCATTGCACATCAACTGAAATATTTCAGGTCTTTTATTGTTTTAATACTGATGATTTTGGCATACAGCTCATAAAAACCCAAAATTCCTAATTCCCATTCCATATTTCATCCGACCAATAAAAGAAAAGTGTTTTTAATACAAAAAAGTCCACCTTCAAATAATTATGTTCAGTTATGCACTCAATACTTGGTAGAATCCTTTGCAGAAATGACTGCTTCAATGCGGCGTGGCATGGAGGCAATCAGCCTGTGGCACTGCTGAGGTGTTATGGAGGCCCAGGATGCTTCGATAGCGGCCTTAAGCTCATCCAGAGTGTTGGGTCTTGCGTCTCTCAACTTTCTCTTCACAATATCCACAGATTCTCTATTGGGGTTCAGGTCAGGAGAGTTGGCAGGCCAATTGAGCACAGTAATACCATGGTCAGTAAACCATTTACCAGTGGTTTTGGCACTGTGAGCAGGTGCCAGGTCGTGCTGAAAAACAAAATCTTCATCTCCATAAAGCTTTTCAGCAGATGGAAGCATGAAGTGCTCCAAAATCTCCTGATAGCTAGCTGCATTGACCCTGCCCTTGATAAAACACAGTGGACCAACACCAGCAGCTGACATGGCACCTCAGACCATCACTGACTGTGGGTACTTGACACTGGACTTCAGGCATTTTGGCATTTCCTTCTCTCCAGACTCTTCCTCCAGACTCTGGCACCTTGATTTCGAATGACATGCAAAATTTGAGCGACAGTCCAGTGCTGCTTCTCTGTAGCCCAGGTCAGGCGCTTCTGCCGCTGTTTCTGGTTCAAAAGTGGCTTGACCTGGGGAATGCGGCACCTGTAGCCCATTTCCTGCACACACCTGTGCACGGTGGCTCTGGATGTTTCTACTCCAGACTCAGTCCACTGCTTCCGCAGGTCCCCCAAGGTCTGGAATCGGTCCTTCTCCGCAATCTTCCTCAGGGTCCGGTCACCTCTTCTCGTTGTGCAGCGTTTTTGCCACACTTTTCCTTCCCACAGACTTCCCACTGAGGTGCCTTGATACAGCACTCTGGGAACACATTGGTTCAGAAATGTCTTTCTGTGTCTTACCCTCTCGCTTGAGGGTGTCAATGATGGCCTTCTGGACAGCAGTCAGGTCGGCAGTCTTACCCATGATTGCGGTTTTGAGTAATGAACCAGGCTGGAAGTTTTTAAAAGCCTCAGGAATCTTTTGCAGCTGTTTAGAGTTAATTAGTTGATTCAGATGATTAGGTTAATAGCTCGTTTAGAGAACCTTTTCATGATATGCAAATTTTTTGAGATTTTGGGATTTCATGAGCTGTATGCCAAAATCATCAGTATTAAAACAATAAAAGATCTGAAATATTTCAGTTGGGTGCAATGAATCTAAAATATATGAAAGTTTAATTTTTATCATTAAATTATGGAAAATAATGAACTTTTATCTCAATATGCAATTTTTTTTAGAAGGACCTGTATATTCAAATGTAATTTATTTCTGTGATCAGAGCTGAATTTTACTCCAGTGTTCAGTGTCACATGGCCCTTCAGAAATCATTATAATATCCGTAATACTTTTTTTTCGTTATAAATGTCACTTTTGATTTAATGAGCCTCCTTTTATTTATTTATTTTTTTTTTTTCTTATATCCTACCGATACCATCCTTATGAAGAACATATATTTAATAATAATAATTTGTTACATTTATATAGTGCTTTTCTAGGTAACTCAAAGCGCTTTACATATAGTAGTGGGGAATCTCCTCAAGCACCACCAATGTGCAGCACCACCTGGAGGATGCGACGGCAGCCATAATGCACACCACACACCAGCTGATTGGTGGAGAGGAGACCAAGTGATAAAGCCAATCAGTGTATGGGGATGAGTAGGAGGCCATGATGGACAGAGGCCAATGGGCGAGTTTGGCCAGGATTACATCCTGCATTTTAAATGACCACAGAGAGTCAGGACCTCGGTTTAACGTCTCACCCGAAAGACATATATTAATATGAATAGGGACAGAGTGCGTTTAGGCCACGCCCACACCGGGGGAAAAACAATCCAACTCCCTCCATTGACTTTGTATTGCATGACGCGGTTGCCTTGTAATTTCTTATAACAAAAAACAGAACAATGTCTAAAAGCTGATATGTGACAAGGTGTACAGCAAACAAGCTAAAAAACACAGAACTAAGTTTTATAAGTTTTTATAAGCTGGGAGATGTTCCCCTCCAGTGGGCGGTAATATAACATGTCTCAATCGCCTGTGTCCACTTTTGTGTCTTTAAAAGCTCGTTTTTTGGGTCAACAGTTTATAAAAACTTCTGGGCTTTTGGTTCTGTGTTCTTTAGCTTGTTTGCTGTACACCTTGTCTCTATCAGCTTTTAGACATTGTTCGTTTTTTTGTTATAAGTCAGAAATGACAAGGAGGCCGCTTCACGCAATACAAAGTCAATGGAGACGGTTGATTTGTTTTCCCCCTGTGGGCGTGGCTTTCAGATTATGACGCGTGCCGCTCTGTCTCTATGAATTACGTGTATATAAATAAGCAATTGGTATCTGAAACGTTAAAAATTATTTTACAGCTTTTATTTGTTTCCAGTCATTTACATCCTTCTACATCCATTGCCTGACAACCTGCTTTAGAATTCTAATTAAAGGGATAGTTCACCAAAAATTGAATGAAGGCCTCCTGAAGCGAAGCGATGCGTTTGTGTAAGAAAAATATCCATGAAAACTTTATAAAGTAAAATATCTAGCTTCTGCTAACTGTCGTACGTGCGTTCATGAGAGTCACTGGCGTTCCAGCGTCTGACATAGGACGCAGGCGTAGCGTAATACCGCGTTTCAGGCAACCCGTAACCCGTGTTTTTCCAACCTTCTACCCGTGAAAGTGCACTGGAATGGCAGTCAAACCCGTGACTTCCCACCTGTGAACTCGTACTCGATCCATGTACTCCCAGTTATGAGCTCTGACATCACATAGCCCGCGAAACAACAATGACAGCCCCTGCGGATATACAAATAATGTAAAATAAAAGGTATATCAGCTTCTCTTCGCGCCATTTTTTCTCCTCCGTTTCCCTCAAATAAGCAAGGAGTAAGCACCTTTGCCGTTAGAAATGATTGTAAATGAGCATAAGCCCCGTATGGTCCGCCATGCTTTGTTTACAACTCGCTACCACAATTTCTTGCGCTCAGGCAGTTTGCCGTGACTTTGCCTGGAACGCTACAAAGTCATGAGTCGTGGTTTAAAGTCATAACATACCGGCTCAAACCGGCATACGTTCCGGTGACAAACGCGGAAGCGCAGAGGATACAAAACAAAACTTGGTTCTCACGAGAACTAGCATATTCTCACTGGAGCGTCATACGCTGGAACGCTAGTCTCTCGTGAAAGCGCGGACGGATGGGATTTAGAGATTACAGTTTGTAAATTGTTAAATATTGTTGGGGGTGTTGTTTCAGAAGGCTTTTATAAACCCCCCGGTGTCGTGTGGAGCAGTTATATGATGGATAGATGCACTTTTATGGACTTCAAAACAGAAACAGCCATTCACTGCCATTATAAAGCTTGGAAGTGCCAGGACATTTTTAAATATAACTCCGATTGCATTTTACTGAAAGGAGGATGTCCTATACAGCTAGTATGGTTTAAGGTTGAGTACATAATGGGGTCATTTTCATTTTTGTTAAAATGTGAACTATACCTTTAAAATTCATGAATCAGGTTCTCCGCCTCTAGGATTGGAGGAGTTATTCTGCGCGTGCTCGAGATGTCACAGTGGCGACGTGGAGACGCAGAGCTAACAGAGTCAACACTGCAGAAACTTACACTGCAAAACACACTTTACCGGACATTATTAACAACTAATCACAACTCATTTACTTCAATTCTTCCGAAAACACATCCGCGCTTGTCTTAAGGTACGCGAGAGGCTTTTCTGAAGCGCTGTCAGTTCTGACATTCATCAGGTAAGTTATTCTTGCCGTTAGCCTGCTAGCATGTTAGCATTAAAGCTAACGGGTTTACAATGGTTTTCTCCATTCACTCGAGTCTGCAAGCTAATTGTTGCTAAATGTGTACCCACCTGGACACTTAGTAACTTCTACACAGGGAATTACATACCGAGATATAGTCATGTAAAATGAATATTTAACTGCATTCTCGTGATTATGTCTGCGGTGTGTAAGTTATAGAAGCTGTGAAGAGAGTTATTTGACAGCCCTTTGAGGAGCCCAAATCTGTCAAAAGTAAATTAATTCATCATTTACAGGAAGTTTTGAATGACATTATTATTAATCAGTCTTCACCAAGCTTCTGTGAAATCATAGTCTGTGTGTATTAGACGTTTTACAGTATTTGTGTCATTTGTGTATTGTAATGTGTACAGACTGTAGTCTAAATATTGTAGGACCCTTAGAGGTGCTAATGTCCTGCAGGTGTTTGACCCAGTCTGTACATGTTTACCTGTGTTCATGAGGGCATTCATGCTGACCTGTAATGTTGATAGCAGGTCTTGATGGCATTGAATTAATTATTGATTTTAGTAATTGGTAAGATGTTTTGCACCATTGTATCATGATTGTTTGTGCCTTTGAGCATCTTTGAGTGAATCTCACAAAAATCTGTCAAGATTGAGTTTGTTTGAGTCATAATTATTCCTAAAGAAAGATAGAATATATGTTATTTGGAAGACTTTTTTGAGATTGTGACTTTTCATTCCCCCAATTTTCAAGGAGTTACTCATCTTACTGTAATACAAACACGTGTGTGTGTGTGTGTGTGAGTGTGTAACACTGGAGCGCAAAACCAGTCATAAGTCGCACAGGTATATTTGTTGCAATAGCCAACAATACATTGTATGGGTCAAAATGATCTTTTTTTCTTTTATGCCAAAAATCACTAGTTGTAAATCATTAAATGTACTACTGTAAATATATAAAAAATGTATTAGTATTTTTGTGGTCCAGGGTCACACACACACACATACATACATACATACACACACACACAGATACGGTATCGGTCGAAAGTTGGAAACATTATTTACTATTTTTAATGTTTTTGAAAGAAGTATGCTAATCAAGCCTGTATTTATTTGTTCAAAAATACAAACTTTAAAAATAAACTTCAATATTGTGAAATATTATTTGAAATGCAAAAGGTTTCTATTTTAAATAAATGCAGATCTTTAAAAAAAAATTACGTTTTTATTCATCAAAGAATCGTGAAAAAAGTATCACAGATTATAAAAAAAATATGAACTGTTCCAACATTGATAATAAATCCTCATATTATAATGATTTCTGAAGGATCATGTGACTGAAGACTGGAGTAATGATGCTGAAAATTATAGTTTAAAGTATATTAAAATAGAAAACCATTATTTTAAATTTGGAATAATATTTCACAATATTAAATATTTTTGCTCAAATAAATGCAGCCTTGATGGGCATACTTCTTTCAAAAACATTAACAATAGTAAAGTTTTCCTTATGCAAAATGTAATTTTGGGTTGACATTGATATGGTATGACCCCTTTGATTTATAAATGTTAATTTAAATGTTTTATTACTGATTAGTTGTAAAATGATGAACGTATCTGCACCAGAGCTTTCTTCAGGTTTGTGAGCCACTAAACCTCCTTCACCTGAGAGTGTAAATGAGCTTCCTTGTAAGTCAAGAAGACAGGACACGTCATCTTCTCTGATCAGAACGAATTTAATATTAACCAGGATGTTTAACGAAAACCTTTTACAATCCACATAAGGGAATGTGAACCAGTGGCACGTCAACAATGTGTGTGTAAAGGGTGTGTGCTTAACAAAGAGGTTTGTGTGTAGGGCTCTGTGTCTACCCATCAAACCTGTTTCATGTCTGTTGACTCCTGCTTAAGTATTTATGTCTAGTGTGATTTCCTCCTAGGTCACTGAAAAACACGTTGAACGAATTACATTACTAAGTGAAATAATTGCTCCCATGATCCTCCAGGTTTTGCTTGGCTGGAGATGAGGCTCTGAGGCAGTCTCTCGTGGTTTCCGGGGGTGATGGGTGCGAACACCAGTCAGCTGAGCGACCTGTCGGAGAGCCAGAGCATCCGCACTCTGATTGGTCCAGATGCCATATCAGAGAATGAGCCCTTCTGGAACCAGCTGATCTCCTTCACCTTCTCCAGCCCCACCAGCAGGTGAGACGCTCCTCTGACCCCCATCACTGATGTCCCACTCACATTCATCAGGGATGCAAACTTCCAACAGGATAACTTAAAATTATTAAAATTATTAATTTTAACTTAATAATTCACATAAAATGCTAGAAAAACATCCAAACCTAGATGTAAATTAAAAACACATTTCTTAATTGTAATTAATTGACCTAGCCGACACTACCAGTTTATGTTAATATGTTATAGTTAATAATGAATTATTATAGTAATAGTTCAGTTAAAGCTGCTGTCCGTAGTTTTTCCTCTTTGTCGCCATCTCTGTTTAAAAATCTGCTACTGCAGTTATTCGCAGAATAATCAACTCTACGTGAGTCGTGCCTCGGCTCAGAACAGCGCGTATGAATACAATGTTTTGAGGAGAATGTCAATGCGCGTCTGTCATGAGAAGGGCTGTCTGTCACCGCGCGGTGTGGATACTGTCATTCAGTATCAGAGATTCGACTGTTTGAACGTATGACCAACATAAGAATGTCATCTGAACAAGTAAGCAGCTAACATCTACTTTTGTGCTGACCAACTAGGCCTACGTAGGAAAAGCATTGCAATAAATCGTGATGATTAAATCTAACGATCGCTTATCATATCACGTCAAACCGTGCGAATTATACCTTGTTTTCAAATTGTTAATATTAATAACATCAGCATTGCGTGACTACACATAATGTGTATTAGAACTAACGTTACCTGTAGATCAGTTTCCATTTCTGTGCAGTCTCATTTCTAATCGTCATCAACAAATGAATGTGGAGTAGAGGTGAACTGCTCTGACTCATAGCTAGCACAAAATAATGGACATTTACCATAATGCACGTAGCAAAAAGAGAAAGGCACAACAAAGGAAACTCGTAACTTTTACTGTATGAATTACTGTATGGATCCGCTATCAAATTGATAGTTTAATTATATCAAGCACTGTGAGAAAAGACTATAAATCTCCACATCCAACATCCTCACACGCGATATAGCCTACTAGCCGGGACTTCTTATTGATGTGTACAGATGTGACGCGATGAATCTCCCGCGGAAATCCACCAGTACCACTGGAGTTAAAAACATTATTACAAGCTTACCGTTGTAAATCGAGCTACGGTAAGCAGATAGTTTTGAACACTGGCTGGTTATGTACTTGCTCAAAAATAGATTTTGGATAATTTTAACCCAAAAAAGTTACGGACTGCTGCTTTAATATTATACAGCAGTGATTCCCAACCTGTGGGCCACGGCAAACTAGGGGGCCTCAGCGATACTCCGGGTGGACTGCGAAATTAATTTGAATATATTAATATAATTCATTAAATGAATTATTGATAAGTTAAATAATAAAACAATTTTTTATCAATTAAAAAATATAAATTACAACAAAGAACCCCCTCTCTCGTATGTATTGTGTTATGGTTTTGGATTCGGAGCAGCACAAAGTGTTTTTAATTGCGCTGTGTGAAACACAGACCGAACGGCTGCTCAAAATACCCAACTGCTTCATGAGCACAGGATACGCAAACTACACATTTCATTTAGATAAAGCAAACCAGTGCCGCTAAAAAGTTTTGATGGATGGCGGTCAGTTGTAATGAAATCCGCAAACTGGATGTTTTTCCCTTTTCACACCATTCTTTGTAAACTCTAGAAATGGTTGTTCGTGAAAATCCCAGTAACTGAGCAGATGTGAAATACTCAGACCGGCCCGTCTGGCACCAACAACCATGCCACGCTCAAAATTGCTTAAATCACCTTTCTTTCCCATTCTGACATTCAGTTTGGAGTTCAGGAGATTGTCTTGACCAGGACCACACCCCTAAATGCATTGAAGCAACTGCCATGTGATTGGTTGATTAGATAAATGCATCAATGAGAAATTGAACAGGTGTTCCTAATAATCCTCTAGGTGAGTGTATATAAATCAAGAGAATGATTTAGCAGCATGCAAGGTCATTATGATTAATAAAAAAATTTATTGTAAAAATTCTAAGTTGGTTGTACCTTTTGTACAATGGGTAATTGCACCTGGTAGCGATCCCGTCTGGCTAGCCTGCTTCCCACAATATTTACGCATTAGGTCAGTGGGTGGGGAGTAGACAGTCTTTTGTGGCTGTTCGAACACATTCGACCACATTTACACGACGAAAGCAATCCGGTCGAATGCGTTTCCGACTACCTCTGGAAGTCCCAAAACATTTTAGACACAGTTTACACCTGTATTGTGTGTGTGTGTGTGTGTGTGTGTGTGTGTGTGTGTGTGTGTGTGTGTGTGTGTGTGGACTGGTAATCCCTACGGTATGGGGACAAAATGTCCCCACAAAGATGGCAATATCCAAAATCCTTGTCCTTGTGGGGACATTTTTGGTCCCCATGAGGAAAACATGTCATAAATCACACTAAGTGATGTTTTTGAAAATGTAAAATGCAGCATGTCTCCTGTGATGGGTAGGTTTAGGGGCAGGGGCAGTGTAGGGGATAGAAAATACGGTTTGTACAGTATAAAATGCATTACGCCTATGGAATGTCCCCATAAAACATGGAAACACAACTTGGATGTATGTCAGTTCATATTTTGCTTTGGAGGTTATATGAGGGACGGACACCAGAGGGAGCCAGAGAATCTCACATCTCAAACGCTATTTCAGCAACTGTTCATTGTGATTGACATGTTGTTCTGCATTATTCAGTGTTTGCTCAAATATGATTAAAGGCACTTTGCATGAACAGAGTGCACTTTTATGTTTCATGTCATAAGACTCAAATCCCATGTTTTTCACGTGTAATGTTGTTGTCAATAGTTGCATAGTTTGTGCTGTTTGATAATCATTTGAAACTTAGCAAAATGGCAGCTCCAGTATTAATGAAAACATTTATAACTCATGTGTCATGTGAAAACCTTAATTAAACAATTGAATAATCATTTAAAAAGGAATTTATACCTGCATGATATTATGCTGTAGCCCCATTGGTGGGACCCTGTGCATTATGGGTATTCTCTAGCCGTTGAGTGTACAGTTGTACACTCGTTTTTGTGGTGCATTGTAGGATTGAATTAGCCTGACATGGTCATACTCAACTCTAGTCAGAATATGAGTCTGATACGGCTCCATTGGGCTGTAATAATGGGGCGTGTTTAAACCCAACCAGGAAAGACCTCAATTGGATAGACCCACAACCAATCAGAGCAACGGAGCAATGCTTAGTTGTCAACAGAACTCAACTGCACGCACGCTGGAAGAAGAAGATGAGTGTAAACGATATTTGCCGGTGAATTTAACGATACATGGAGTACTTACCAACACGATCATCATTTCTGAGAGAAATAGTGAAGGTGAATGCATATAGGAACAAGTTCTCCGTTTAGGATTAGAGTGATTTCAACCCAAGCGCTCTTTGGTGATGTGAATGATTACGTTACTGTTGATCATCTGTCAATCATCGTATAAAGCCCGCCCTGACAATTTAATTGGTCCGAACAGCTCCTGTTTGAGCATAGATGCTCCACAACGGATCCAGACTGAATTTCCTGACCTCAAATGTTGTGGGCGGGGCTAAGTTCGAGGCTAGGATTGAATGAGTGCACTCGATAACGTCCGCTATGGTTTTGGAAACCACTAAAAAGGGCTGTCCCCTCTTATAATGCCCTATGGTCATGAATTAGTATATTGTGTACCCAAATTCAGGCACTGGTAAGGACAGTAAAGGATGCTGGCTCACTACACAGTACACATTGGGACATGACTCTACAACATCTCTACTAGTATTTATGAACAACAGCAGAGCTGATATCTTTCTGATATTACTTGTAATGTTATTTAAAGTACATTAGATAAATATTTTGCTTGTTACATATATGTGCAACATTTCAGATGTATATAAATTATAAATGTTAGCTAGATTGTGTTCATTTACGATGTCTAACGATGTCCTGAAATATAATAAAATAATGCTCTCTATTTAACGGCCGTGTCGTTATCAGTCGTTATGTGTAGTGAGTTGGGTCACGTGATTGAAGTTTTGCGCTTCAGAACTTCCCTTAAGGGAACATAGTGAGCATCGATGCAGCCTGAGTTTTGCGGTGCATTGTGGGATTTTTAGGGAGTGAACGTTTCAGTGTGCTGGAAGGGTTACGAGATTGAGACGGCCCTTAAAATGGCCGACTCCCTGATTAGTGCCCTGACTACTAAACTAGGGAGCTGATTGAGACGCACCCTCAGTCATTTTAAATGCTTTACGTAATCAGATTACTTTTTGATCTAACAACTAATGCATTACAAGTAACATGGTTTAAGTAATCAGATTACTTTTTGATCTTACCTTTTGATTGAGACGCACCCTCAGTGATTTTAAATGTCTGGATCTTAAAGAGGTGGTTGAATATGATGTCACTTTTTTTAAACTTTATTGAGTGTGTAATGTTGCTGTTTGAGCATAAACAACATCTGCAAAGTTACGATGCTCAAAGTTCAAAGCAAAGGTGAGAGTGACATCACTAACCTTGATTTTCACATAAACCCCGCCCCCGGGAACACACAACAAAGGGAGTGAGATTATCATGACAGAATATGCTTATCAATGACTTGAAGAAAGTTAACTCCACATCAGCTACATTAAATTCATCAACTAAGCCTTCAGAAACGTCCTGTCTCATTCTACATGTGTTCACTTCTTCTGGACTCTCTCCATCATTCTCCGACTCCGGTTTGATCTTAAAAGGCTGAACAGTTTCTGATATTTTCAGTGTGTGTCTGCGTGAGGTAATCAGAGCTGCTAACACAAGCTCTTGAAGCTCCGCCCTCTTCTAGAAAGGGGGCGGGAGCACCAGCTAATTTGCATTTAAAGGGACACACAAAACGGTACGTTTTTGCTCACCCTCAAAACGTGACAATATTAACAAGCTATAAAAAATATCTGTGGGGTATTTTAGCTAAGACTTCATATACACACTCTGGGGAGACTTACTCTACATCTTGTAAAAAGGGGCAATGAACCACCCATTTAAAATGTTGATTTCTGACGTCTTGAACTTCTCAGACATAATCTGTTGAACTTTTATTCAGTTCATTGCAGTAAGTGAGCAGTATTTGAAGTACTTTTGACCTACATTTTGCATGCGTGCAACCTACAGTTAGAAAACCTGTTTAGTTTAGTTAAATGTTTATTGCCAATATTTATTGAACATTGATTTTCTTTATCACTGCTTTCCCTTTAAGGTTTTACTGCAACACTTCATGACGTGCCTTGACCATGTTAAATTCATTGTGAAACACTGGCTTGATATTTCTCTCATATGACGATGACCTCTCTCTGTATTTGCAGTGCTGATGCTAAACTCCTGGAGGAAGCTGTCGTCCCGCTGGCTAAGACTCTGAGTATGTGTGTTTGTATGAGTAATTTACTGCCGTTTCATTACAGCCGTCTGTACAAAGAGACACACATTGATTTCAAACCCACTGTACTGTGAAATAAAGCTCTGTAATTTGGGTCTGTGTGCACAGCCACACCATTCAAATGATTACCGATCCCAAGTCAACTCTGCTTTTATGATGTACTGTATGTAATTTATTGCGTTTATTGACTCGTTTTTTACCACTAAATCACAAGGATCCTTAATGCATTCTGTTGATCTGGTTTAGTAGCACTTATCATAAACAACCTACAGATGGGAAAAGATGTTTTGTGTTTTTGATCATCTGTCTCTGCCCTTTATAGTTCAGAACAACCCCAGGTCCGGGAACTTCGGGGCGTTGGTGAGAGTCTTTCTCAGCAGAACCAAAGAACTGAAGATTTCCACTGAATGCCAAGAGTAAGTGAGATACGTCTTCACTAAAAGTTGATTGTAGTATTAAATATTCATAAACAATGAATAATATGAAGACACACAGTATCCAAAACCCTTTGAAATGAAAACTGACATGTACTTGCATGGCGGTTCCTTCGAGACAAACATTAGCACTGGCTCTCAATTGCATACAAGTTTCTAAAAATATTATATTTTAAATTGTGGCTCATTCCCTGTCTATTTATTAAAAAGATGCACAGAGAATCGTTTTGTAATCAAACCGAATCTTGTTATAATTGAATTGAATCGTTTTATAATTGAATCGAATCATTTTATAATAGAATTTAATTGTTTTGGAATCCAAACAAATCGTTTTATAATTGAATCGAATCATTTTATAATCAAACCGAATTGTTTTATAATTGAATTGGATCGTTTTATAATAGAATTGAACTGTTTTATAATAGAATTGGATTGTTTTAAAAATCAGCCGAATCATTTTATTATAGAATTGAATCGTTTTATAATTGAATCGAATCATTTTATTATAGAATTGAATTGTTTTGGAATCCAAACAAATCATTTTACAATTTTATCGAATCGTTTTATAATTTAATTGAATCATTTTATAATAGAATTGAATTGTTTTGGAATCCAAACGAATCATTTTATAATTTAATCGAATCGTTTTATAATTAAATCGAATCGTTTTATAATCAAACTGAATTGTTTTATAATAGAATTTCATTGTTTTGGAATCCAAACGAATCATTTTATAATTTAATCTAATCGTTTTATAATTTAATCGAATCATTTTATAATCAAACCGAATTGTTTTATAATTGAATTGGATCGTTTTATAATAGAATTGAATTGTTTTAAAAATCAACCGAATCATTTTATAATAGAATTGAATCGTTTTATAATAAAACCGAATCGGTTTATAATTGAATCGAATAGTTTTATAATAGAATTGAATCGTTTTATATTCGAACCGAATCATAACTCTCTGAATTGTAATCGAATCGTGAGGCAAAAAAAGATTCACTCCTCTAGTACAGAATAGAGTAACACCTTGTGTTTGAAAGCGGCTGAGAATTATTATTATTATTTATTTATTTATTTTTTTATAAATATATATGTATATATATATTTTTTTAATGTATTTTCCCACACAGGCTTTTCCACAACATTTAGGACACTTTAACTAATCACTCAGGACGGTACCGTTGAGATGTTTTGATGAAGCTTTTTGTGATGTTTTTTCCCATGGGAATAACATATATATATATATATATATATATCATATATATACACACACACACACACACTCACACACACACCACCAGAGCTGATGTTTGTGCTCAAAGTGTTACTGTAGCATAAATCCCGCGCAGGGAGTGACCCAGCGCTCCTGCAGCGCGTGCATGTGAACTGTCTCACTGTGATCCTCTGAGAGAATATTTATGATGTGCTCTGATGTGAACTATGCAGAGATCAAACCCTCAGTCACACATTTGATCCAGGGTCAGCTGATGTGATCGCTGCATATGTGAGCTGTTTCTCAGTGTAATGATATATATATATATATATATATATATATATATATATATATATATATATATATATATATATATATATATATATATATATCAGTTCACAGGCTGCTGTAGGTCAATAATTATCTATGACTCTCTCTCTTTCTCTCTCTCTCTCTCTCTAGTCAGTTATTCATCTATGTGTATATATATATATATATATACATATATATATATATATATATATATATATATATATATATATATATATATATATATATATATATATATATATATATATATATATATATATATATATCACACACACGTTTAATTATTTTTGACTCTCACAAATATAGTCAAACCTGTATCCGCACACACAAATAGATTCTTACCTAGTTACCTAAATGAGAACATACAATATATTTCTATTGTTGTTTTAATAACGCTATACAACAATGCATTGGTTAGTTAATACATAAGCTAACAGTCGGCATTAGATATTTCCAGTACATTTGTTAATAATCTTTGTTAATGTTAGTTAATGAGAATACAATAGTTCACTCATGAAGTAAACATGAACTAATATTAATAAACGCTAGTTTGATAGCATTTATTATTTTCCGTTGTTTGCTCATGTTAACGAATGTAGTTAATGTTAAAAAATGAGATGCTTTTGTAAAGTATTACCATTGTTTTTATGTAAAGCAAACTGCCAACACTACACCTAAATGGAAGCTTACTTTTTACATAAAAAAAAATTATTTGTTATTATTTATTTATATATCTGTTTATATTTTTACATGTTGCAAGATGAAAGAGACCGTGTCCATAACGTATAGCTGAATATATTGATCTGCTTTTAGATTAAGCTAGTTATAATTACTCCAGACTAGCACTAGCACTAAAATATATCTGATGTCCATGTAACAAACACACACAGTATATTATTTATATACGATCACAGTTTTTATTCATTTCTTTAAATTATTTTTATATTTTCTGTTATGTTAATTTTTTTGTAATTTTATTATGTGCTTTTGTCATTTTATTAGTTTTATATGAATATTAGTATTTAGGTTTAATTATTACTATTTTTATTCAAGTTTTAGTTGAGCTTAAATTGATTTATTTCTTGTTAATAACAATAAAATAAATAAATATAATAATTTTAGTACTTAAACTCATTTCAGTTAGTTTCCTATATGTATATATAGTTTTTGTTTTTGGTAATATCCCTTACACACATTTCCCACATTTTTAATAATATTTTGAATATCTCTATTATTTGTATATTTTCAGTTACCATGTTAATTTATTATTCCATTTATTAAATATTTTCTTTTTTACATTTTTAGTAATTTTATAATGTGCTTTTGTCATTTTTATACATTTTATATTAATATTACTATTAAGGTTAATTTATTTTTAATTGAAGTTTAAATTTGTAGTCATTTTGTAGTTAATAATTAATAATAATTTTAGTACTTAAACTCATTTCAGTTAGTTTCCAAGACATTTATATATATTTTTTTTTTTTTTTCAGATTTTTTGTATTTTATTTCTTCATTTAAATGAACAAATATGTTTTAATAGTTTTTGTTTTTGGTAATCTCCCTATATATATATGAAGAGTTCGGTTGCAAAACGCGATAAACGCCATTTTTTTGACATTTGGATTTTATTCTTGGAAATCACTGTTTAGATGTACCTTAATCTATGTGTGAATTGCTGCCATTTATTTCGTACATTTTAAGCCTACTACAAAATGTGTATTTTTTCACAGAACGCGATATCCGCCAGCCCAGTTTCTTTACAAAGTGCGATATAACGGTTCGACTATAGAGCGTTCAGGATGCTGCGCGAGCTCAGGATGTCACGCCAGGAGAGAGTCACCGCCGGTGAAGTGCTCCGAGTTTGCTCAGTGATTTAACCATAATATCAAAACAAAAAACATACTTTTAAAAAGAGGATTCAATAGGCTAACTTAAAAACGTTTACCATTTAATTGTTTATACTGTAGGCGAGCTGTCAGTCACATGGGCCAGTGTTTCCCAACCGGGGTGCCGTCTGACGAGAGCAAGGGTGCCGTGTAAAAGTCCCTCAAAAATATATGTATATATTTTTTATGATAAAATGTGAATAAAACAATTAATATATTTTGAATGAATCTAATGTCTGAAATAACATATCTAATGTCTGTATTAGGGTGACAGTTCTCGGTTCGCATGGTTCGGCACGCACTTGCACCGCGGTTCATCTCACATCTGATGACACATCTATATAATATGGGTTGTAACTTGAAAATAACGCTTTATAAATGTTTCTGTCGATGGATACTCGTGCTGGCTCCTTGGTGATGCATTACAAAAGTGATATTAAAAGAAAAAGGTAGGCAAAACGTTTTTTCGCCGTCATCACCGGGTGCAGTGCCAGAAGATGCGAATGAGAACTCGCGCGCTGTGAGCAGATTAGTCTCTGTGCACTCCGATAGCATGCACACGTCTCACAGCACGCAAATATTGAGTTCTTTCAAATCACAGCATTTGAACCGAAAAACTCACACAAAAGTATGTCAACTCAACATGTCCATTTTGATGAGTAGCCTATCCTTGCAGACATAGTCTCTGAACTGTGTACATTCGAGAAATACAACGCATATCCGTACATTAGGTCTTAGTAACCTTCACTGCTGTCTGCTTAATGTCAACAAAAGACAAGGACACCACTCACTGATCTTGATTGAATAGCTTTTGTAAGTATAATAGGATTAATCTTTAATTTATACAGTCAAATATGCAAAGTTATTTTACATTTGATCAATTTCTGTAGCTGAAAACTAATGTTAGACCTACCTGAAAAACCTGGAAGCAATTTGCTCGATAGTAGTTATTTGAGCTGGTGCTTGTATTTAAATTAGTTGTTCTTATTATTTTCTTTATTTTTATTTTTCCCTGAACATAGCAAATACTGAACCATACCGTGATACAAACCGAACTGTGAGCAATCTGTACCATTACACCCCAAGCGTAACGTACGTGAGGGGGTGCCACAAAATTGAGAGAATTTTCAAAGGGTGCAATGACTGAAAAAAGGTTGGGAAACACTGATGTAGGCTACGTCACTGATCAACAGAATACACACACACACACAATCAAAACATTGATTCACTAGCTTTTCTTAATGGTATTACAGTAGTAGAATATAGCCTAAGGTGGATAATATAGCATTTTGCAAAAAAAAAAAAAATGTTGTGTATGTTCTGGCCAAAACTAACTCGGTATCTTATTATTATTAATCAATCTTTGTATATACTATTCCGTATATTTATGATGTATTGTTTTTTTAACCAATTTAAGATGTTTGACAATGTTAAGATAAATATGTTGCATTTTGGCATGGTTTTTGACTTCTTTATAAACTAAAAATACTAAAAAATTAAACTAAAAGAAAACATCCTGGATTTGAAGAATGTGTCCATGGCCTTCACTGAGCTCATGTAATAGTTTAATGTACAAAAAATTGTGAAAGAACTTGACTGTTGATATCTTAAATAATAATGTCAAATAACCAACATTTCTCAAAATGCAACGAAATATATATATAATTTTTATTTTTTTTATTTTTTTCAGTTATCATGTTTGTTTTATTTTTTTCATTTTTATTTAAATATTGTGTTTTTTAATTTTCAGTAATTTTATTATGTGCATTTGTCATTTTATAATTTTTTATATTAATATTACTATTTAGGTTTCATTTATTTTTTATTTAAAATTGTCTGCTTTTGTTCAGTTCTAGTTAATAATTAATAATAATTTTGGTAACACTTTATTTTAGGGTTCAGTTATTAACTATTAACTAGTTGCTTATTAGCATGCATATTACTATGATATTGGCTGTTTATTAGTACTTATAAAGCACATATTAATGCCTTTTTCTGCATGACCTTATTCTACATCCCTTAACCCTACCCAATACCTAAACTTAAATGCTATAAAAACTACCTTTCTAACTATTAATAAGCAGTAAATTAGGAGTTTATTGAGGCAAAAGTCATAGTTTATAGTGAATATGTGTCCCCATACTAAAGTGTTACCATAATTTTAATACTTAAGTTTCCGAGACATTTATCTTTGCTTTTCTTTTTTTAATCTAATACAAATATTTTATTTCTTTATTTAAATGAGCAAATTGTTTTAATAGTTTAAGTTGTTGTTAATAACCACGACCCACATTTCCCATGTTTGACGTCACAAAAGCAGATAAAGTTTGTGTTTTGAAGGTCTGTTTCAGCATCAGAGCAAGACACATTTAGCTGTGAAGCTCATGAGTGTGTCATGCTAGTTTAAGACTGGCTCGGGTCATTTCCTGATCCTGTTCCCCTTCTTTTCCTGCACATTTCCTGTCCTCTCTCCAGTGTACTTATCAATAATAATGGCCGAAGGGTGAAATAAAAGCGCATTTCTGGTATTTGGGTCTGTTTGTCCAGCCTGACAGCTTCTCAGTTTGACAACCCTCAGCCAAATGAGCATACATATAATCTCTGACCAATCAGAATGAGCATCATAGCGAACCAGTGACCTAAAGAAACTTTTCACAGACTATATTTACGTTGCTGATGTGTCAGCGTTCCCGTCTCTGACCTGACTGTGATGTGTGTGTGTGTGTGTGTGTTAACAGACTCCATCTGTGAGGATCTTCTGGAGGAGCTGGTCTGTAATCTGGTACATCTCATCGTTGAAGTGCCGCTTCTGTGAGTACCGACGAAGAACTGTGTGTGTTTGTTTTGTTCTGGATTTCTCTGTCTTGCAAATACTAAGTGATAAAGTATGTCTCAGTGTGAGAGGGAGGTGTGTGCGTGTGTTATTGTCGTGATATATGACAGGTCTCTTACATACAGTGTGTGAAGGTCAACGCTGACTCAAACAATGAGGTGTTACTGCCATTATTTATACACACATATCTTTTCATGAAGTTCAAGAATTTAAAAAGTTGTCAATGCTGTCAAACATATTAATAACGCCACCTGACCTTTATTTTTAGCGCTTTACACAATACAGATAGTTTCAAAGCAGCTTAAAAAATATAAGACTAATTCAGTTATAAGCATCTCTACAGAAGATAATGCTGCCGTTATTCAGTTGATTTGTTAAATCAATTCAGTTGTTGATTAAAAAATAAATCAGTCGTTTACTACTTTTAACTTGACATAGCTTCTTAAAAACGTGACATTTTGCGTCTATGTTTTTACACTCTCCTCAGACCTCTGTGTGACCCTCTGTCATTTACACACCTGAGTGGAGGACACCTTCATGCATGAAATCATGATTTATTGAGTGACGCCCTTCACACACACACACACACACACACACGTCTGGTGCGCTATCCTTCTGGGGACTCGCCATAGGCGTAATGGTTTTTATACTGTAAAAACCATAAATGTTATCCCCCTACACTGCCCCTGCCCCTAAACCTACCCATCACAGGAAACATTCTGCATTTTTACATTTTCATAAAAACTCATCCTGTATAATTTATGAGCTTTTGTGCCCGTGGGGACCTCAATTTATGTCCCCACGGTGACAAGAGTCCCCATGAGTCTGTCTGCAGTCAGGTTGAAGTCCCCACCAGGCTAGAAAACATGTACACACACACACAAACACACACATCTGTAAATCTTTGTAGAGAGCCTATTCACAGAGAACCACACCGGCACTGCATTATTCAGTTTTCCTCCTGTATGTTTCCAGTGTTTGTGTGTGTTTTTATGTATTCAATAGACGGATAGATTTATCCGCTCTGAATGTAAATCTGTTTGTCATGTTCTAGTGTGTCCTTGTGTTCAACCCAGTCTATAATGAGAACCGCTGATCGTGATGATGGGTGTGTGTGTGTGTGTGTGTGTGTGTGTGAGTGTGTATCTCACTGTTCAGTCCTTAAAATGCCCATGTTTACTTTATTAAACCTAAGACATTTGTGATATTTAAAGGAGACCTATTTTACAAAGGCTTAATGTGTTTTGGGACTCCATGCTTGGATGTTTATTATTTTTCTCATATTTAGTCATTGTTGCAGCTCCTCTCTTCCCAGTCTGTCAGTAACGCTCTGTTTAGTTCCTGTGTCTATTAAGCCCCTCTTTCTGAAAAGGGGCTCTGATTGGTCAGCTGGACCAGTGTGTTGTGATTGGTCAACCGCTTTGATCATGTTTGGGAAGTCCCCGAATAAAAAAATTAAATACTTCAAATTAAAATATCATCGTTGTCAGGCTGAAATCAGACCAACCGCCACATTCTGCTTATACAACATCAACAGATGGCTACAACAAGCATAAGCTTAATATTTTTTAACCTGTGATACTGATGAAAATTCAGCTTTGCATCACAGAAATTAATTTAGGGCTGTGCGATTTTGAAGAAAAATGCGATATGCAATACCTTGTTAAATAATGCAGTATTCAATACAATATTGCTATTAGTGTGTAAAATCTTAAAAACTGAGAATGATACTATTAATGTGTTTCATTCTAGGAAAAGAAAGCATCACTACAACTTCTGAAAGTGGCAGTGTTTTAGCAAAAATGTATGTCACAAATAGACCTAATGCACTGATCCTATTGACACACATTCGGTTTCTTTCCCCAACTGATATCATTTACATAAAGCATAACCGACTGTGTTTACATAAATACTCATCAAGACAGCCATTTTGACATAACTGTGTGTGTATATTTGACAGTTTGAGTGTGTAACAAGACTGAAGGGATCACACTCTTTCTGAGAGGCGGCTTGTGCGCATGTTTCGGTGTGTGTCAGACTGCAAGGAGTTGTTTTTCGCAAGTTATTGCATTTAATAACTCTTTTTAACGTCAAGCAAGTCACATAAGTAACAGCTATGTGCCCAGTCTATTCTCTGCTATATGATTTGATCTAAAACGTACACTTTTCACAATGTTGAAGTAGCCTATTTGAATCATTCAGATATTGCGAGTTGTTGCGATATGCATATTGCGATATGTACATATGCGATATTTCGATATATTGCGCAGCCCTATTTTATAGTATATTAAAATAGAAAACTTATTTTAAATGGATTTTTTCTGACAAAATACGGTTTAATGCGTTACAACAAGTAGCCTATTTAACAAAAAACGTTTGACTGGTACTATATTATTAGCATCTATTTAATATTTAATATAGTTTAATATTCACATACGGTAACAGAATAAAGTTACCTCACAATCGGCTGGATCAGTTACTCTCAGAAATAAACAGCTTTTCTTCTGAGGTAAATTATTCCAGGATTATTCCTCACCGCATCTGAAAACGATGTAAAGAACATGCACGAATCTTGATGTGTTTATTTGAGTTGATGTGGGCGTTCGCATGGATCAGTATTTGTGTCCCAAAAGAACGCGCGCTCCATGGGCGTGGCCGCATTAACACTAATAAAGAGGCACGCAAGTAACTGACATCTCTCTCTTTTCAAACAGATTACATAAACACAGAATATTTGTTTTCGATTTGTTGTACATAATGTAAAACCTGACATTTCAACGTTTCTTTAGATATACGTCTCGTGTTTGTGTGACAAGTATTCACTAAGTTACAGTTCATTTTCTGAAGACTATCTGAATGAACGTCATTGAGAGAGACGCTACAGATCATGTTTGTTGTATAACACTTGCCGTATGACCAAAATCGAGTATTTTGAGTCTCTTTCACATTGATAAGAAAAAAACGAGGTGCCTCAGCCGGCTTCAGAGTTAATAAAGGACTTCTGAAGCGAAGTGGAGCATTTATGTAAGAAAAATACAGATATTTAAAACTAAAAACTAGCTTCAGCGGTCAGCGCTACGTGAGTCTACTTACGGTGAAAGAGTAACCCTTGACCCTTAAACCCTTAACGCATGCGTTTAGACAAACGCAGAAGCGCAGAGGATAGAGAGAAAAAAAACACCGGTCATGAATTAGAGTCTAAAGCGAGGATTTTAAAAGAGAAATGGCGGAGGATTTGGATATTTACATTTATGCATTTAGCAGACGCTTTTATCCAAAGCGACTTACAACTGGACATTACATAGAGTAACCTTAAGCTAGAATAGGGAGGGAATAAAAGAGAAATAGAGGAAGAGAAGAGGTTTTTTTATGATAAGATTAAGTGCTCATGGAAGAAATGAGTTTTTAGCAGCCTTTTGTATGATGACAGTGATTCTGCCATCCAGATGGAGGTAGGAAGATCGCTCCACCAGCCAGGAACGGTGAATGAAAAAGTTCTGGAGAGGGATTTCATGCCTTTCTGTGATGGTACCATAAGCCTACGCTCCTTACCTGGCGAAGGCTTCTGGTAGGTGTAGAACTTCGTAGGAGCGAGTCGAAATATGCTGGTGCCGAGCCTGTGGTGGATCCATGGCGAGTGTCAAGGCCTTGAACTTGATGCGGGCATCACGTGGCAGCCAGTGCAGAGAGATGAAGAGAGGTGTGACATGGGCCCTTTTGGGCTTGTTGAAGACAAGACGTGCCGCAGCGTTCTGAATCATTTGAAGAGTTTTGATTGCACACGATGGAAGACCAGCCAGAAGTGCATTGCAGTAGTCAAGCCTAGAAATGACATGGGCCTGGACGAGAAGTTGTGTTGCATGCTCTGTAAGGAACGGTCTGATCTTCCTGTGCAGAGCAACAACAGAGGATATAACGGAAGAGTTTGCCAAGCACTATCCACGAGAGGTGTCAAAGCTTGTGATGCTCCTGTACATCGCGTCAGGGGTTACTCCGCCGGAAGCTAGTTATTTTAGTCCATACAATTTTAAATATGGATATTTCTCTCACACAAACACGCCACTTCACTTAATAAGGTCTTTATTAACCCCCCAGAGCCGTGTGGAGCAGTTATATGATGGATAGATGCACTTTTATGAATTTCAAACAGTCACTGCCTTTATAAAGCTTGGAAGGGCCAGGACATTTTTTATATAACTGATTGTATTCGTTTGAAAGAAGAATGTCATATACACCTAGGATGACTTGAGGGGGAGTAAATCATGGGATAATTAAAATTTTTATCCCTTTAAACCATCAAGTCATCAAGTCAGAGTCGTGGGCTATCTGTCATTGCACTCGCTCTAAATCATAGCAGCACACAAAGGTTATATCCTGATCTCATCTCTCTCTCCAGTTATTTTTCATCTCAACACTGTTTCTCTCAACAAAAGTGCCAAAAAGTACCTTCAAAATAGCTACATTTAATAAATGATGAAAAGAAATGATCAGCCGTGTCAGACAACATTCACATACAGATGATCTTAACGAATGAAGTTTGCAGATCAGAAAAGATTGAAAGCTAACCTCTGGACGTGCAGAAACTGGTATGTGTCTTGTTGCAATAGACTGAAAGCTGTTTCCAGTGTTAAATGACAGATAACTAAATTAAATAATACAATTATTGAGAGTTTGTGAGTCAGAAGGCATTGAGGACTAACCGAGAAAATGAGGAAGGTCACGTAAACACGACTGAAAGTTTAATGCGGGTTTGAAAATAAAGCCTGTTATTTTTGCTGGCTCACATGTGTAAGTGGATTGCGTAGCTGTTGTATTGTAACCGAGTCCAGTCTGCTGTTGTTGTCCCGTGTCTGTTTTTTGTTGTCGTTTGTCTCGTTTCCTTGCTACGTGCTGACCAAGAGAAGTCAGGCGCAGGTCACATTCAGGTCCCCGACTCGCCGCTTCTGGAGCCGGAGACAGGATTCTTATCACGCTGTTGTGAAGGATATTGTGAATTGTAGCTCACATTACCGCACAGATCAAAACAAGAAATAAAATAGAGACACAAACATCAGGTGATGAAGAATAGTTCTCCCAAAATCATTTACGTCGTTCCAAGCCCATACGACATTCGTTTTTTCTTCTGTGCAACACAAACAATGATGTTTACCACTGCCTTTAGCTGCTTTTCATACAATGAAAGCACATAGTGAAAAAGAGCTGTGCATAAATGCACCAAACACACAGTCAGATGACTTCAGAAGACAAGCGAAGGACTGAATGAAATTTAAGGCTGTTTTTCACAATTGTGCATATCATCACTGTCCGATAGAAAAACACGCACACACGTTTGTCCGTTTTGACTTATATGTAATATAATCCCATGCATGGTGCTTAAAGACACTAATAATGTGGTCTTCTATTTGTTTTATAAGATTAATGAGAGTTTTTCCATGCTCTTGAAAAAGGAATTTGTTTGGAGATATGTTTGTCATTGGACATTGACAATGTTCAAACTTTACAGAACATGGAAGAGGCAAGGCTGTTAATTCAAATTTTTCTCATTTCTGTGGTTTTGTTGTAATAATAAGTATTTTAATTAAAAAAAGGACAAAAATATATTTATGATCAACTCAACATGGAATCTGCGTCATACACATCCCTCATCCTGGTTATGTTTTTTGTGGTAGTCATCTCAGATTAGTACATTTGACCTTGTTTAGGTTTAGTCCGCAGAATTCTGCTGATTTTCAACATTTTCAACATTTCAACCAGTCAACTCCTCCTCCAAATGATCTGAAATCACTTACTGTTACTTTTTTGTTGTGTACTTTTGTTTTTAATTGCAAATGTCATTTGTGTGATTTAAGAGTTGTTTTGGTTATTAAAATACAATTAATTATTACACAATTCAAAGCACTAAGGTAATGTAAATAATGTTATTGGTATGATTTAGCGTGTCGTTAAGCTCGGTTTGTGGGGTTGGTTCCCATTGCAAAAACACAATCCTTATAGGAAACTCTTTGTGTGTGTGTGTGTGTGTGTGTGTGTGTGTGTGTGTGTGTGTGTGTGTGTGTGTGTGTGTGTGTGTGTGTGTGTGTGTGTGTGTGTGTGTGTGTGTGTGTGTGTGTGTGTGTGTGTGTGTGTGTGTGTGTGTGTGTGTGTGAGAAAGTGAAAGGGAATCATGCCAAGTGACTTCACAGCACTGGGAAGTGGAAGTGAAGTGAGAAATCTAGAGGAAGGAAACAAGGGACAATAGAAAGAGAGAGAGATTGTTCTATTGATGTTGTGTAAGAGTGTGTGTGTGTGTGTT
>CM040930.1:34676905-34776905 GCA_023029165.1 Gobiocypris rarus | reverse complement strand
TTAACGAACACTCGTCAAACCTCACGAGTGACTTCAGGACTGAGACGTACTCTATGCGAGTGCATGAAAGCAAAGACGTCCAGCTACACATGCACTCTTAGCGTTCCAGCCATTTCCATGTTTCTTTAATTCTCATGTTTTGTCTTGACATTCTCTATCTCCCCAGAGACCTAATCTTAATGTACTAAAATAATAGTAATTTTCTAAAACGCCCTATTATTTTATTTTCAAATAGTTTTCTGTTCCTGGGATCTAATAATAACCATGTTACTGTGGTCGGCTGTTTTAAATGTCAAAAGTCATTTATCCATCTATCTGTCTGTTGATTTGTCTCTGTCTGTCTGTCTGTCTGTCGTTCTCTGTCTGTCTGTCTGTCTGTCTGTCGTTCTCTGTCTGTCTGTCTGTCTGTCTCTCTGTCTGACTGTCGTTCTCTGTCTGTCTCTCTGTTTGTCGTTCTCTGTCTGTCTGTCTGTTTTTGTCGTTCTCTGTCTGTCTGTCTGTTCTCTGTCTGTAGCTGTCTGTTTGTCTGTCGTTCTCTGTCTGTCTGTCGTTCTCTATCTGTATGTCGTTCTCTGTCTGTCGTTCTCTGTCTGTCTGTCTGTAGCTGTCTGTCTGTCTGACGTTCTCTGTCTATCATTCTCTGTCTGTCGTTGTTTGTCTGTCTGTCATTTTCTGTCTGCCTGTTTGTCTGTCGTACTCTGTCTGTCTGTCGTTCTGTCTGTCTGTCTGTCATTCTCTGTCTGCCTGTTTGTCGTTCTCTGTCTGTCTGTCTGTCTGTCTGTTTGTCTGTTGTTCTCTGTCTGTCTGTCTGTCTGTCTGTCTGTCTGTCTCTGTCTGTCTGTTGTTCTCTGTTTGTCTGTCGTTCTCTGTCTGTCTGTCTGTCTGTCTGTCTGTCTGTCGTTCTTTGTCTGTCTGTCTGTCGTTCTTTGTCTGTCTGTCTGTTTGTCTGTCGTTCTCTGTCTGTCTGTCTGTTGTTCTCTGTTTGTCTGTCATTCTCTGTCTATCTGTCTGTCTCTGTCTGTCTGTCGTTCTTTGTCTGTTTGTCTGTCGTTCTCTGTCTGTCTGTCTGTCGTCTCTGTTTGTCTGTCATTTCTCTGTCTGTCTGTCTGTCTCTGTCTGTCTGCTTCGTTTGTCTGTCTGTCTGTGTCTCTGTCTGTTGTCTCTGTTTGTCTGTTGTTCGTCTGTCTCTGTCTGTCGTCTGTCTGAATTCTCTGAATAAAAGTTTGTGTTTACATAATGTGTTTATCCATGTACTGTGTAATGCATTGTCAAGGTGTGCATTCTATTATATTTGTACATATTGTTAGTTTCTTAATTATTGATGTCGATTTGTGATTTATATATCTGTAATAATAATAAAGCATTCTATATAAATATTCGGTCTGAAGGATTATTAGGAATACCATACTACTACTGTTGTTCTCTGTCCACTACTTTCAGCTCCGCCTTAATTCTCTGGAAGATGCTCTATTGGGTTGAGATCTGGTGACTGTGGGGGCCATTTTAGTACAGTGAACTCATTGTCATGTTCAAGAAACCAATTTGAAATGATTCAAGCTTTGTGACATGGTGCATTATCCTGCTGGAAGTAGCCATCAGAGGATGGGTACATGGTGGTCATAAAGGGATGGACATGGTCAGAAACAATGCTCAGGTAGGCCATGGCATTTAAACAATGCCCAATTGGCACTAAGGGGCCTAAAGTGTGCCAAGAAAACATCCCCACACCATTACACCACCACCACCAGCCTGCACAGTGGTAACAAGGCATGATGGATCCATGTTCTCATTCTGTTTGCCAAATTCTGACTCTACCATCTGAATGTCTCAGCAGAAATCGAGACTCATCAGACCAGGCAACATGTGCAAATTGTAGCCTCTTTTTCCTATTTGTAGTGGAGATGAGTGGTACCCGGTGGGGTCTTCCGCTGTTGTAGCCCATCCACCTCAAGGTTGTGCGTGTTGTGGCTTCACAAATGCTTTGCTGCATACCTCGGTTGTAGCAGTGGTTATTTCAGTCAAAGTTGCTCTTCTATCAGCTTGAATCAGTTGGCCCATTCTCCTCAGACCTCTAGCATCAACAAGACATTTTCACCCACACGACTGCCGCATACTGGATGTTTTTCCCTTTTCACTCCATTCTTTGTAAACCTTAGAAATGGTTTTGCATGAAAATCCCAGTAACTGAGCAGATTGTGAAATACTCAGACCGGCCCGTCTGGCAGCAACAACCATGCCACGCTCAAAATGTCTTAAATCACCTTTCATTCCCATTCTGACATTCAGTTTGGAGTTCAGGAGATTGTCTTGACCAGGACCACACCCCTAAATGCATTGAAGCAACTGCCTCGTGATTGGTTGATTAGATAATTGCATTAATGAGAAATTGAACAGGTGTTCCTAATAATCCTTTAGGTGAGTGTATTTTATGTAAACACAAACTTTTATTTTGGATGTGATTAATCGATTTGACAGCAATACATAAAACATTTGATAGTTTTAGTTAACAATAACAATAAGTGAATTTTAGTGAATTTGTCCCTGAGTATGGTAGGTTTGCTAAATGTCTGTCTCTCTTTGTCTATAGTTTGTCTCTGACGAGTCGTCTGGTGAAGACGCTGCTGTATAACTTCATCAGACAGGAGAAATGTCCACCCGCCACACATGTCCTGCAGACGCAGTCAGATGGAGGAGGGCTGCTGTACGGACTCGCATCTGGAGTCGCCAGTGAGTACATACACATGCTGTCCTGGTCACTCACTCGTTCAACACACACACACACACAGCTTCTGTTTGCCATCCCTCAAACTGAACTTCCCAGTATTATTGTTATATTGAAACAATGTCGTATGATTCGTTTGGTTACATACATCAAAATGTATGCATCTTATCTTCTTAACCCGCACCGGTGCACCGGCGCAAGTGGGCGTGTCTCTACTTTTATTAACTTTTGTTTTATACAAACTATTCAATCAACTATCACAAACTATGCATCATTTGAAAGCTAAAACATTCATGTTCTGAACTGGTTTTTGCAATAAATACACCAGAGAGGAAAGGGATAAATGAATTGCTGAAGCACTAGCTATTTAAACATTAGCATTTTAAACGTGGTACTCATCTTTCATATCCTATCGTGCAGATCAGATCGGACAAATCCAAAAAACAACAGCGTACATGTCCCTGTAAGAGTCCACTCTTCAAAATGCATCCCACTTTTTAAACAACGAAAAAATAAGGAAAAAACAAAATACCCTCCGTTGTTTGCATGAGCATTTTGTGTTAGAGTAATCAATCCATTTTCAATGAAATATCGATTTTAATCATTTCGACGATCTACATTTGTACAGTACTGTACATATACAGTACTTTGGACTGTTCCTCTCATATTAAACCCTCCCAGGTCTCTCTGCTTCAATGACAGGCTTTCTAATGACTCATCATAAAGAACCGCATTACTGGCTCGACGAGCTGTCCGTCAAACCGTCCGTGGTTTTCGTTGGAGAAAGGCAATCAATGCCTAGCCAATGCCTCGCCAGCAAAGGTTTGATTGATGGACGTAGTAACCAATCAAAAGGCAGTATCTTGCTCAGTGTTTGTAAGCATGGAATGAATGTTCCTCGTGCTCATCGTCTCCATGGCAGCAGCGCGTGCCTGCCAGACTCTGACAGACTGTTTTTATCAACTAAATGAGTTTTTTACACTTTGTCAATTCTGTAAATAGTTGCTTTAGTTTTTCAGGAACTGTAAATGCATTATAATTAACAGTTTATTGCAGATATATTTGAATGAAAAACTACTCTTTACAATTACAAATGTTCTGAAATGAATGGCCTTTTTGAAAGGACGCCTAGGCTTTTTTTGACATAAAAGCTCACAGAAGCTACATTTTTGAGAGAATCATCCTCAGATTTGAATCAAAACATTCAGTTTTTTATTAAGGTTATTTTCAGAGCCTCAACATTAAAATCTCATACATTTTTCCTAAGGGAATAAAAAACAAAACGTGAGTCACTTTCATGTATATGTCCCCTTGTTTAACTTGTTTCTCAGGGATGCAAACAGCAAGTTTTTTCGGCGCCTCCAGCTTTTTTCACGTCAGTTTGGGTGACTTGTGTGAATCGTGCAGATCCGAAGAGGTTTTTTTGGGGGGTGGATAATGTCTGATTATAGTTTCACCAACAGTAATTCTGGATTGCCTCCACCAAACAGTAAATATGAGCTAGTAAATCAAAACACTGAGCGCTAATGAACATGGGTGAACCGCTAGTGTTTCTTCTGGCTGCGCATCTTTTAATGTCTGTGGTATCTGCCACTGCAACAGTTCTCCCCGAGACCAGAGTTTGGCGCTGCGCCTTCCCGTCTTACTGGCAACGTTTTGGTAAGATCACTGCAGGTTAGGTATTGTTGGTTTATAATGTTATACAGGGTTTTTCCTGCATAGAGAATAACGAGACGGCCGCCTCTGTCTGTCGACAAAACTCAGACAGGGTCAGATTCAGCCTGTCGTGATAATCAGAAATATCATCACATGATCCTTCAGCAATCACTCTTGCTGGTACAAAGTCATCTAAAGCCATTCCATAGCTGAATGTGCGGGACAAGGATATTAATGTGTTGGTTACCTCTCTCTTTTTTGACCATACATGTGTTTGCATCCCTGGTTTCTATACTACTTTGAGTTATTATGACTCTTTCAAGTGTCTAGTTTAAAATAAGACCGGTTTCATGAATATTGACCATAAGGTTTAAGAGCTGCAGACGTTTTTATTTGGGTATGTCGTTTTCAGAACATTCGCGAAAATAGGGGCGCTGGTTAAGAGGTTAGGCTGTTTACCAGATTTGAAATCATTCATTCATTCAATCCACTGATTCCTCTAAAAGTTTGATTTTGGGGTAAATTATTCCTTCAATGGTGTATATAAACATTCAACCTCACACTCTGGCTCTGGGTGATAATAGCTATGTTTCCACCCAAAGTTGCGAATTTAACTTTAAACAAAATGGGAACTTTTGCAAATTAAATGGTTAGTTCACCCAAAAATGAACATTATCCCATGATTTACTCCCCCTAAAGTCATCCTAGGTGTGAATGACATTCTTCTTTCAGACGAATACAATCAGAGTTATATTAAAAATGTCCTGGCTCTTCCAAGCTTTACTATGGCAGTGAATTGTTGCCTCTTTTATGAAGTCCATAAAAGTGCATATATCCGTCATATAACTGCTCCACACAGCTCCGGGGGGTTAATAAAGTCCACCTGAAGCGAAGTGGCGCATGTGTAAGAAACATATCCATATTTATTTCACGCCTCTGTGGAATACTTGATTCTGATTGGTCAATGGCGCATTCCAGCGGTATGTTATTCTCAGATAACAACCGCTAAAGTGAATAACACACCGCTCATCCGGGTACTACGAGTTATCTTGACCGGTACTACTTGTATGCTTAACGTGTCACTCCACTGTTGTTGACTGTCTGGCGCCATCTTTTGACTGAAAAACACGGGTTACAATGGAAGACTTCAAGGGTTAGATCAACCAAAAATCGTCTGGAACTTTACTTTATAACGTTTTAAATTTGGATATTTTCAGAAGGCCTTTATTAACCTCCCGGAGCTGTGTGGAGCACGTTATTTGACGAACAGCAGCTACATTTTTGATGGACTTTTGTGGGGTGAACGAAGTCAACATATATGGTAAAAACAAATCTTCAGCAATAGATAAAGGCTTAAAGTTTTTTTCGCGGAAGCTTTGCGTAAGAGCTTATAAAATATTTAAACTCAAGACAATAATTAGTGTCTAATTTACTTGAGACAAGTAGCCGTGTAATAAGCAGGACAGTGTACATCCAGTCTTTTGTTATCGCAGAATAAACCCCTTCAGAGAGACGTAAGCCTTGTGGTGCAGTTATATGACGGATAGATGCACTTTAATGGACTTCATAAACGAGGCAACAGTCACTGCCATTATAAAGCTTGGACATTTTTAATATAACTCTGATTGTATTCGTCTGAAAGAAGAATGTCATATACACCTAGGATGACTTGAGGGAGAGTAAATCATGGGATATTTTTTTTTTTCCGGGTGAACTAACCCTTTATGCACCTATCGCATGTGTTCACTTTCTGGGAAATTGGCACAAAATAGCTGAAAAAAAGTTTCTGCAATTGGGGAAGCCAATTTTTCTCTACATTCATCATAAATAACTTGCATCACGTTATCTGGCGTTCGAATGCTGGTGTTTAACTCTTTCCCTGACAAACATGGAATTTTCCGTTATTTGTGAGAATACGCTTCCAGGCCAAACACAGAATTTTCTGTCTTTTCACTGTTAGACGCTAGGGGGCGCTATTGCGCATGTTCTGAATGAGTACAGAATCTCCTGATCAAAACACACGCGAGGAAGACGCAGTAAAACAAGCGATCGCATGTAAGCAGATGCATATGAAAAATAACGTGATCATCAACATTAAACATATAAATCAAAACTATGTAATGTTACTGAATGAAATGTGGACCCAGGATGAGCTACAGGACTGTGCAAGCATTAGAGGTGTTGATGGACTCCATCTCCTCTATCATCGCTCTGAATCTGATCTGGATACTACAGTCTTTCACAAAAACTTTATTTTCTCAGCTTTTTATTCAAAATGTAGCTTTTTTAATGAAACTTACCCATACTCAAGTGTTGATAAAAAAAGAATGCATGAAGCTAGAATAAAACGTTTTTTTATTATTTAAAAGAAGAGGGTCAGCTCTTTCTGTTTATATATTGCATGCTCAGATATTCATAAAACAAAATATATGGGCTATTAAATTTTGGTTAAAATTTATGGGATTAATATCCTGCCATGATTCAAAACTGAAAATAAAGTTCTGAAAGGTTGAAACTAAGTGTTCGAAAACTCAAAATCTTACAAAAAGAAGTTTTGCAAGATCGAAAAATAAGGTTTATCGAAAAATCTCTGCAAACATTGTTGTTGTTTTTTAGATTTCCTTCTTCAGAACTGCAACATTTTTTTACGATGTCGGGCAAACAATTTTTCAGAGTTTTGAATTTGTCACTGTTCTCCCAGTGTATAGTTTGTTTTCCACGTTTGAAACCTTGTAAATGATGATCTGAAAACTGGTGTGTGAATGTGTGAAATAAAGTTTTGAAACTCTGAAAACTGGGGTTCGAAAGGGCGAAACTTATTACATTACATTACATTTGCTATCCTATTGCAGTCTATTTTTTCAGAGCTTAGTTTACAACACCCACTTTGCGGAGATACGGCCATACAGTTCTGAGCTTGCGACTCACGTCATTTGTGGCAGCGTTGTCACGCAGCTCTGCTCTGAATCTCTGAAACTCAGACTGAGCGAAAATGAAGCTTCAACCTTAACTTTAAAAAAGCCTGGAGGAGGGCCTTAATGCTCTTGGCCAATGCTTTGCTGTCTGCTGACGTACAGTCCAATCAAGTCATATTTACTGGAGAGGTGGGATTGACCGACTGCTATGGTGGACCAAACCTATGGAGGACCAAACCTGCATAAATTAAAAATAAATAAATGAATAAGTAAATAAATGAATAAATATACAAATATGTAAATAAGCAGATACATAGATAAATAAATGTTATAAAATTGTGTATTTTTCCCTTTTATACATTTTATAAAAATATTTTTAACTTGTATTTATTTGTTAATTAATTATTTTTATATTTATGCATTCATTTATTTTTACATTTATTTATTGATTCATTTTTACTTTTCCGTTTGCAACATGGAAATGAGGAGGGCGGTCCTTGAGTAGCTTCAGCGCATCATTGGTTGAGAGCTCAAGCATTGATAAAGCGATAGAGGAGAGTTTCAAAGCACATTGCGGACAGATGGTTCTTTCACAGACACCAAACAACATATCAGTGTTTCCAGCAGTTTGACCCATTGAGAGATAAGTTTCAGGGGTACTTATCGGCAGTAGGTACGATAGACGTCACTACAACCGTAGTGCCATCTGACTCGCACAGATTTTGAACTTGACAGGTTGTAGCTTTTGCATTATGGCGGACGTTTCACAAATAGCTAACGTTAGAGAGTTGCGCAATTTAGCGAATGAAGTCGAAAACAACGCATCAAATGACTGTTGTATATATTAGATGTACTAATCGATGTTTTAGGGGGGCTATATGCTGATATGAATGTGGAAGTACAGACTGAATTGTAAGGCACTCTGCAAAATATTCCCCAGAACATTCAAAATCATAGAGTCAGATGGCACTAAGCTGGGATGTGACATCCATCGTACATAAGTACCATTGAAACCATTGAAGCATTAAGGCCCTCCCTCCAGGCTTTTTTTTTAAGTTAAGGTTGTTTTTTTAACCTTCATTTTCGCTCAGTCTGAGTTTCAGAGATTCAGAGCAGAGCTGCGTGACAACGCTGCCACAAATGACGTGAGTCGCAAGCTCAGAACTGTATGGCCGTATCTCCGCAAAGTGGGTGTTGTAAACTAAGCTCTGAAAAAATAGACTGCAATAGGATAGCTAATGTAATGTAATAAGTTTCGCCCTTTCGAACCCCAGTTTTCAGAGTTTCAAAACTTTATTTCACACATTCACACACCAGTTTTCAGATCATCATTTACAAGGTTTCAAACGTGGAAAACAAAAAATACACTGGGAGAACAGTGACAAATTCAAAACTCTGAAAAAATGATTGCACAACACCATAAAAAAGAGTGTTGCACTTCTGAAGAAGGAAATCTCAAAAAAAAATATGTTAGCAGAGATTTAATTTTTTTTTTTACCACTTTGCAAGCCTGCAAACTCAGTTTTCAGAGTTTCAAAACTTTTTTTTCACACATTCGCACACCAGTTTTCAGATCATCATTTACAAGGTTTCAAACGTGGAAAACAAACTATACACTGGGAGAACAGTGACAAATTCGAAACTCTGAAAAATTGTTTGCCCGACATCGTAAAAAAATGTTGCAGTTCTGAAGAAGGAAATCTAAAAAACAACAACAATGTTTGCAGAGATTTTTTTTTTTACATTTTGCAAGCTTGCAAACCTTATTTTTCGATCTTGCAAAACTTCTTTTTGTAAGATTTTGAGTTTTCGAACACTTAGTTTCAACCTTTCAGAACTTTATTTTCAGTTTTGAATCATGGCAGGATATTAATCCCATAAAAATTGTCAAAAACCCTGTTAGGGGCTGGCAACTTTTTTTTTAAACGCTGTTGGGGAAAGAGTTATCAACGCAATCGTATGAGAAACGTGAATTAAACAAATCATTTTGATGACAGACTTCGGCTCAGGCATTTCAGAACCATCAAACCCAACATTTGAGATGCTGTGCGATTTGATTGGTCCGCTGTTGAGGCAAAGTCACATGAGTTTTTATGCGTTGAGGGATTTATTCAGTAAATGTGTTTCCATCGTCTTATTGGATAAACATTTTATCCACCTCAATTGAGCGTACATGATTTTTATGCACATTTTTCAATTTATGTGCATCTTGGCGTTTCCATCCAATGTTTTTATGCAATATCCCGAAATTCACATGAAAATAAGTGGATGAAAACATAGCTAGTGTTGATGTTGGTTATGGCTCAGCAGCTTCATTTGCTTAAACGATGCCAGTGTTGTAAGATGAATGTTCAGGTCCGTCGAGGTTGCAGGGTCTGATTACTCTTTCAGATAATAATATTTGTTTTGGTTGTAAATAAGCCCTTCAGTTCAGTTTCTCTTGAATTTGCATGTGAAAAATCCCCACGTACACCTGATTCGCACGCTCCTCTGGTCAGCTTTGTCTCCGTCTGACTCTGATAGAGTTGTTCTGTTTGTTTGAACAGGCTCTCGTTTGACAAGCCTGACAAAAAGTAAATCCAGAGCACAGGTTCTGTGTGTGTTATTGACAGTTGTGTCTGTCTGTCTGGTGTCTGGCTCGCTCAGACATGTCAACAGCAGGACGCAAACACACACTTTTCATTGTGTGAACTGGACTCTTGGCTTGATCATTTACTTAATATTGAGTTACACACACCTCATTGTGTGGACTGAATTCAGACCAGTGTCCATCACACACACATACGCAGACACACATTCATGTCTGTCTCACTCTGAGCATCAGACAGTGCTGTGACACACTAACCTATAAACACACACACACACACTGGATTTGAGAAACATAAGCTCTTTATGTGCAAACAATTTACAGAGCTTTTTTATTGTGTTGCATGAATAAGCATATACTAAACTACTGATGAATGAAAATAATTGGAAAAACTGAAAATAAATTAAACCAAAAGCAGTGGTTAAAAAGCTAAATCATCTGTGTAATTAGAAAATATAAAATAAATAGTTTGTCGTTTTATTTTCTGTTTTTCATTCATGTTTTCATGCATGCTTTTTTGCATGAAGTTGTAGTTTTTCTTTTATTTCAGTTTAGTCAAATGTTTTTATAACTAGTTTTATTGTTTTAATTTTAGTTTTATAATATTTAATTTTCCTGAACATGATGCAAAAAAAGTGGGTGGGTCCTCTCTCAGAAAGATTTTACTGGAGTAGATGCCATTTACTTTAAGTACAAATGAGGAGCTCTTTTCCAAAACGCTATAAATCCATTTTAATAGTTTTCATGAAAAGATCATTGTTTTACCTACACCCATACATTTTGTTAATATTCGATATATCCTGTTAAAATGGTCTATTGGCTCAGTCTGAACATGTTAAACAATGATTGTTAAATGAAACAACAATATTGTTGATTATAAATTCAAAAGTTATTTTTTTTTGTTTCAAAACGCTACAAATCCATCCTTTAAGAATTGTGTTCTGGTGGGGAGGCGGTGGGGAGGGTGTCGAGATTGCGGTAAATTGCGTTCCGTTGGAGAGGGTGTCGTAGATTACCGGTAAGAATCTTCTTCGGTGGGGAGGGTCGTAGATTACCGGTAAGAATCGTCTTCCGTTGGGGAGGGGTGTCGAGATTGCTGGTAAGAATCATCTTCCGTTGGGGAGGGTGTCGAGATTGCTGGTAAGAATCATCTTCCGTTGGGGATGTCGAGATTGCTGGTAAGAATCGTCTTCCGGTGGGAGGGGTGTCGAGATTGCCGGTAAGAATTGTGTTCCGGTGGGGAGGGGTGTCGTAGATTGCTGGTAAGAATTGCGTTCCGGTGGGGAGGGGTGTCGTAGATTGCCGGTAAGAATTGCGTTCCGGTGGGGAGGGGTGTCGTAGATTACCGGTAAGAATTGCGTTCGGTGGGGAGGGGTGTCGAGATGGGTGCTGGTAAGAATTGCGTTCTGGTGGGGAGGGGTGTCGTAGATTGCCGGTAAGAATTGCGTTCCGGTGGGGAGGGTGTCGAGATTGCTGGTAAGAATTGCGTTCTGGTGGGGAGGGTGTCGAGATTGCCGGTAAGAATTGCGTTCGGTGGGGAGGGTGTCGAGATTACCGGTAAGAATTGCGTTCGGTGGGGAGGTGTCATAGATTGCTGGTAAGAATTGCGTTCTGGTGGGGAGGTGTCGAGATTGCTGGTAAGAATCGCCTTCCGGTGGGGAGGGTGTCGAGATTGCTGGTAAGAATTGCGTTCCGGTGGGGAGGGGTGTCGAGATTGCTGGTAAGAATTGCGTTCTGGTGGGGAGGGGTGTCGAGATTGCTGGTAAGAATCGCCTTCGGTGGGGAGGGTGTCGAGATTGCCGGTAAGAATCGCTTCCGTTGGGGAGGGTGTCGTAGATTGCCGGTAAGAATGCCTTCCGGTGGGGAGGGGTGTCGAGATTGCCGGTAAGAATCGCTTCCGTTGGGGAGGTGTCGAGATTGCCGGTAAGAATCGTCTTCCGTTGGGGAGGGTGTCGAGATGGTGCCGGTAAGAATCGTCTTCCGGTGGGGAGGGTGTCGAGATTGCCGGTAAGAATCGCCTTCCGGTGGGGAGGGTGTCAGATTGCCGGTAAGAATCGTCTTCCGGTGGGGAGGGTGTCATAGATTGCCGGTAAGAATCGTCTTCCGTTGGGGAGGGTGTCGAGATTGCCGGTAAGAATCGTCTTCCGTTGGGGAGGTGTCGTAGATTACCAGTAAGAATCGTCTTCCGGTGGGAGGGTGTCGAGATTGCGGTAAGAATCGTCTTCCGGTGGGGAGGGTGTCGTAGATTACCGGTAAGAATCGTCTTCCGTTGGGGAGGGGTGTCGTAGATTACCGGTAAGAATTGCGTTCGGTGGGGAGGTGTCCGAGATTGCCGGTAAGAATTGCGTTCGGTGGGGAGGGGTGTCGAGATTGCCGGTAAGAATTGCGTTCCGGTGGGGAGGGGTGTCGTAGATTACCGGTAAGAATTGCGTTCCGTTGGGGAGGGGTGTCGTAGATTGCTGGTAAGAATGCGTCTTCCGTTGGGGAGGGTGTCGTAGATTGCTGGTAAGAATCGTCTTCCGTTGGGGAGGGTGTCGTAGATTAGCGGTAAGAATGCGTTCCGGTGGGGAGGTGTCGAGATTGCTGGTAAGAATTGCGTTCCGGTGGGGAGGTGTCGAGATTGCTGGTAAGAATTGCGTTCGGTGGGGAGGTGTCGAGATTGCCGGTAAGAATGCGTCTTCCGTTGGGGAGGTGTCGTAGATTAGCGGTAAGAAATGCGTTCCGGTGGGGAGGTGTCGAGATTACCGGTAAGAATTGCGTTCGGTGGGAGAGGTGTCGTAGATTGCTGGTAAGAATTGCGTTCGGTGGGAGGGTGTCGAGATTGCTGGTAAGAATCGTCTTCCGTTGGGGAGGGGTGTCGTAGATTGCTGGTAAGAATCGTCTTCCGTTGGGGAGGGTGTCGTAGATTAGCGGTAAGAAATGCGTTCCGTGGGGAGGGTGTCGAGATTGCCGGGTAAGAATCGTCTTCCGGTGGGGAGGGTGTCGTAGATTGCTGGTAAGAATTGCGTTCCGGTGTGGAGGGTTTTGTAGATTGCTGGTAAGAATCGTCTTCCGTTGGGAAGGGGTGTCGTAGATTGCAAGTAAGAATTGCGTTCCAGGCGGGATTTTGTTCTGGCCGGGATCGCGATCGAAAAGACACTTTGACTTTCAAAGGGGCAGGGGCTCAAGACGAGACGAGAGGATATATTTACGCATTTAGGCTAAAAACAGGCTCTGCGCTTATAGCGGTTTGGAAAGAAACCGCATCTTGCAGTACATTTAAACAAGGAAATGTAACGATTTGGCACTTGAGATTGATGGAGCAAAGAATAGGTTCAGTACACAGCTCAATGGCATAACAAACTCATTTTATTTTAATTTGGCGTTTATCGCGTTTTGGAAAAGAGCTCTTCATATATACCACCTTGTTTACTAAACGTCTGGTTGGGCCAGACTAAATAAGGGTTCAATAGTGTAGGGGTAAGGCATCAAGTTTTGTTACAAATCGACCGGAGGTTCAAATTCGCCTTTTGCTGAACTCGCTCTACTCCCTTTTCCCATCACATATCAGATCAGAAAGGCATTGATTTTCAAAAAATAAAAAAATAAATATTACAAAAAGGGAAATAAACCATCTAACATGTGTTTAATAATAACTGTTTATCGATTAAGGGTTGGTAAATTAGAGACGTTAAAAGTGGGTGGGTCCAATATCATTGGTCGTAAAAAGTGGGTGGGTCTTGTCCCGCCCACATATGATGGTTCGACGCCCATGGGTGATTAACCAATGTGGTAACAAGAGCTGCAGTTTTGGAGATGCTCTGACCCAGTCGTCTAGCCATCACAATTTGGCCCTTGTCAAACTCGCTCAAATCCTTACACTTGCCCATTTTTCCTGCTTCTAGCACATCAACCCTGAGGACAAAATGTTCACTTGCTGCCTAATATATCCCACCCACTAACAGGAACCGTGACGAAAAGATAATCAGTGTTATTCACTTATATATGTAACCTATCACAATCACTGCAGAATTAAATGAAAAGTCCACTGAATTCTAGTGAATCCAATTTGATTGTCTTTTTGTTGATTCTCTTTCACTATGACAGGCACAGTTTAGTCAGAAGTGCGATTAAAGTCTAGAACGACATGTATCATCGACTGACACTCAGTGGCCAAAAGATACAAAATGAGCTTGTTAACAGCTGTGAGTCAGTGCCAAGATGACGTACGAATGTGTGTGTGGAATCCAGACAGTGTGTCTTCGTTGTCTGACGGGTAAATCAGGCCAGCTAAATGGAGACACAAGCCCTGTGTGTCAGTCCCGTCACCCACAGTAGGAATTCTGGGCCTGATCCTGTTTCCGCTGCTGCGGGATGGAAAGATTCAGGCAGGATTAGATGGCCAAAATTCATCACTCTGGATTTACACGTGCTGGAAAGCTTTCTAGATCATATTAATGTTAGCTTGACTTAAACGTTTACGATACTTTCAAGAGCTCTGTGTCTCCCACCGCCTGACGGTTCATTCGTTCGCAGTTATGAACATTCCACGGTTGCCTGGGAAAAGGATTATAGTCTTTTTTGCAAAGTTGCATTGTTTTTAAAAGCTGCCCTAGAAACAGGAATTTGATGGATAACCTAGACATTATATTCTGTCTATGTATTAAAATACATTTATTTTCATTCAAGTTGGTTTTGTTGCCAGTGGCAAAGGTTAAGCATTAAATTGAGCTTAAGAATATTTTGGGGCAAATTAATCTGTGGAGTTTTTTGTCTTTTGTTTTGTCTATTAGCTGAAACGTCCTGTTTCAACAGGAAATTTGTCAACACAGGATCCACAGGAAGGAAAATTGCGCTCGACAGATAATTTTATCAGTGTGAATGTTTTTACTGGATAAAACGGTGCATATTCATAATGTTGGACACTATTGACCGTCGCTTATAAATATTAGCGTGAAACTAGTTTGAGAGTAACGTCACACCAAACTATGGAACCATGGCTTGTTTCTACCACAGAATAAAAATTTTTTTTTACTCACAATTGCATAGAAACTCTTAGCAATCAGATAGCAACAGTCTCTTGAAACAACTCAGAAAACATACACTATATTGCCAGAAGTATTGGGACACCCCTCCAAATCATTGAATCCAGGTGGTCCATTCACGTCCATGGCCACAGGTGTATAAATCAAGCACTAGGCATGCAGACGCTTCTACACACATTTGTGAAAGAATGGGTCGCTCTCAGGAGCTCAGTGAACTCAAGCGTGGGACCGGGATAGGTTGCCATCTGTGCAATTAGTCCATTCGTGAAATTTCTCACTGCTAAATATTCCACGCTCAACTGTAAATGGGATTATAACAAAGTGGAAGCAATTGGGAACAACAGCAACTCAGCCGTGAAGTGATAGGCCACGTAAAATCACAGAGCGCAGAAGTAGCCAACTTTCTGCAGAGTCAACAGCTACAGACCTCCAAATTTCATGTGGCCTTCAGATGAGCTCAAGAACAGTGTGTAGAGAGCTTCATGAATGTGTTTCCTTGGCCGAGCAGCTCATCCAAGCCTTACATCACCAAGAGCAATGCAAAACGGTGCACAAAGCGTCGGTCCATAAAGACATGGATGAGTGAGTTTGGTGTGGAGGAACTTGACTGGCGGAGACTGTGAGCCAGACCTTCTCGTCCAACATCAGTGCCTGATCTCACAAATACGCTTCTAGAAGAATGGTCAATAATTCCCATAAACACACTCCTAAACCTTGTGGAAAGCCTTCCCAGAAGATTTGAAGCTGTTCTAGCTGCAGAGGGTGCCAACTCCATATTAAACCCTACGGATTAACAATGGGATGTCATTAAAGTTCATGTGCATGTAAAGGCAGGCGTCCCAAAACTTTTGGCATTATAGTAATTAATAAGTAATCACATAGAAACTACTCAGAACACCTAAGCAATCGCATGTAATTTCCCTAGAAACCACTCAAGACCTCAGCAACCACAGAACAACTCCCTAGGACCACTCGGACCACATTAGAAACCACAGTGACCCCCAAAAATCCATTCAGAAAAAAATAAAAAGGTAATTACGACTTCTCACAATACTATGGAAGCCCGTTTCCGCCACTAAATAAAAAAATTAAATGAAAAAATCTCAGAATTCTGACTTTATAACTCGCAATTGTGAGAAAAAAGTCAGAATTCTGACATAAAAAGTCATAATTGCTCTATTTATTTAGTGAAGGAAACGGGCTTCCATACAATTCTGACTATTTTACGTGCGATTGCAAGTTTATATCTCAATTCTGAGAAAAAGGCCAGAATTGTGAGGGAAAAAAAGTTTTTTTGTTCCGAAGCAGAAACAAGCTTCCATACCAAACTGATATGTGTGATTATCCACCCAAAAAGGGGATAAATGATGTACTGCAATGCTCTCTGGGAAACACTTGTGCTTCATAAATCAGGGTGGTGATCTGTGTGAAGATGGCGTGCTGATGTTTCCCTGAGCTCCGATGGGAGATCCGTGTGTGTGTGTTTGTTTTTCCCAGGGCAGGGCTACTGAATGTGTCTTATGATCGTCTGTAATCATTCAGTTCTCTTATTTCTGCCCTCTGAGACAGACTAAATACGACATATCTCACAAAAACATGTTCGGGTCCCATTTCACACCAAAGTCAAAGGAAAAACGGCCACAAAATGATTGTTTTGCATAAGAAAATAAAGTTTGTACCATACGTTTGCATTGTGACATTTCATTTTCATGACCACCATGTCATTTTTACCAGACGTTTTCTCAGATTCTCATTATTATAATGCATTTTTTTATTAATTTAAGTAATAAAAGGCAACAGATCCTACTATGGTGTATAAATAGTATATATATATATATAGTATAGTTTATAAATATAAATAAACATTACATTACTTTTAATATAATAATAGATGTTAAAATAAATAGCTTAATTTTGAGGCAAAATATGACATGAGACCTGTTATTGACCACTTTCGTGAGATTCCTGATTGATTCCAGATTTACTGTACACTAGTGTGATACCGTGGCACATCTGAAGGGTTCTGATGTTTTGTTTCATGTGTTTCAACTCTTGATCTCCATTTGTAGCAATAACAGTTCCTTTAACCATCCGTGCTTAACTGGTAAATGAATGTAAGGCTGAAGTGTTATCGAACTTGTGTCTGGCTTTAACAAAATCCTGCTATTGTGTGTACAGTGTACGTGCTGCGTAAGTCTCAAGGCCGTCGCTGTGTCTGCATTCAGGATTAGTGGCGTCTCCCCCTTCGCCCTGGCCAGCTCAAACTACAGCGAGAGAGAGAGAGCGAGCAAGAGAGAGAGAGAGGAAAAATTGAGAATAGGCAACCCAAGAGTGGAGAATGAGCGAGGAAAACCATGCTTTTTTGGGTTAATATTACCATAAACCCTTGCGTAATGAATTTTAAGTTACATTGACTTGGAGCCGTAAGTAACCATCTTTGCAACCCCATAGAAACTCCTAACAATCACATAGCAACTCCCTAGTAACCTCTCAGAACACCTTAGCAACCTTATAGCGATGCTCTTTACATAACAGCATCATAGTGGTGAGCTGTGCACAAGCGAACACCATGCATATTTCCTGCTGAAACCACAGTGACAGGAAGTAATGGGCTTATAGCAGCAGACAGGAAGTGCTTTATTAGCCTAGTCAGACATGACACACACCTGTGTCTTTTTTTCCCTGGAGCCCAATGTTAGGATGTTGCAGATGACTTTCAAAGAATCCTGACAATGTTGATGCATACATTGTGTGCCACATATACTCTCTCTAGAGAGATTGTGACAGCGCGGATGTATTTCATCTGACACACGCGCGTGCATGATCTTCTGTCTGCCAGATGGCTTCGCATTAATAAACTCTTCTTCCTCTCCACTCGTCTACAGGCTGGCCTATATGTCAACAACTGCTTTTATAGGAAAATGTCAGTCTTTGGAGTCATTCAGGTAAAGGTTTCAATCCAGATACTCAGTTCAAGTGCATCTGTGTGCATAAAAATCATCCAGAGCCCTGCGAATTCACCAAGAAGTTGGCAAAATATTTCCAGAAACTCTTCAGAAGCATTAATAGCGCTTGTGTATGTTGTTCTCACTGAAGATGTTTTTAATGGCATTTTTACTTCCATAATGGACATGAGATATTGGTTTGTGGCACTGAATCAGACTCTCGTTCTGGATCTGATGTGTCCCTCAGACTTTATAATGAGTAATACATCAGACGCTGTTGTTAGCCATGTGAGTTTTGAATTTGAAATGACATTCTCAGAGACAGATCCACAGGGACTTTTACAGGAAGAGCGCTATGAATGGAGGACATAGACGTGAATGTGTGTGTCTGGAAGTTAGCAGCAACATTTGTCACCCTCAGCCGCCTGTTTATGTACTGAGAGCATTAGTGGCATGGAAAACCCCTGTGTGTGTGTGTGTGTGTGTGTGTGTGTGTGTGTGTGTGTGTGTGTGTGTGTGTGTGTGTGTGTGTGTGTGTGTGTGTGTGTGTGTGTGTGTGTGTTCTTAGCTCTGCTGGATGGCAGCCATGATGTCTTCATTTATCTGCAGCGCTGTTAACACAGCCCACAATAACAACCCCAGGACACACACTGCCTTCTGTGTGTGTGTGTGATCACTGTATGTTCCCCTCACACACACACACACACACACACACCCAGAGCATCTCCAATGAAGAAACATGAGATGGTTAAGACACATCACACACACTTCTGCACACAACAAACACTGAATGCTTTTATAGTTTGGTGCAGATCTCTTGCTGCTTTGTATTTGCTTTCCTTTATTGGCCTTTAAAGAGTTTGATGTACTATTGTGGACATACTCTAACAGTCAAAACTCAAAGCTTTTCAGTCCATCCAGAGCATTTATTCCAACAGTGCTGCATAAATATGTCATATTGTACATATTTTATTTTATTTCATTTTTGATCAATTTATTGATATTTATTTGATTTTGCTCAGTTTTTAAATCATAGATAATGCATGTTTTTTTTCATCATTTAGTATTTCTGTATATGATTGTATAATATTATTACGCCACATAATTCATAATTATGACAAGTTGAATTATGAGATTTCGATGATTGAAAATCAAAGGTCTTCACGGCAACCTGTCAAAATAAAAGTTTGGTTTAACTAGAAGAAATTGTGATATAAATATATTACTATTGTACATTAGAATTCAGCTATGTCTCAATATAATAATAATATAATAATACTAACTTATTTACTAAATTATTATTAAATTATTTAATTTATTTCTTCCATTTTTTAATTTTAACAGTAAAGCTCTGTCGTGCAGCACTTGGATTGACAAAAACGTTTGTTTAATTTCATATGATTTAAAATATAAATAAAATTAATGTTTAATGCCTTTGATTGACAAAAAAATGAAAATGGGGATGGGGAAACTTCAAAAAATGTCATAGAAATTAAAACATTTAATTAAAATAATTATATATTTAGTTGTTTTTATGATTTCGATTAATTAGACATGATTTTTGATTATTAAAATAAAGTATTTATTGTTGAGAAATAAAGTAAAACACATTTCATAGGCTCTAAACATTTAATTTGCATGGTTACATTTGTAATAAATTGTTGTTAAATAAGTTTCATTTTTTCAATTGATTAGACATGCTTTTTGATCACACATTTTTTATTTAACACTTAAAATGGAAAATATAATGTATTTCATAGGGCACAAAAAGTATACAATATGTATATACAATATACCCCTTTAAGAGTCTGAATGTCTTTCTCCCCCTTATAATATTATATTTGAGCATAACACTGAAAGAAACAGACCATTCACGGGACAGACAGTGAACTAACAGACATATGAGAGTGTTTATGAGAGAACTAGAGATTGTGTGCTAATCAAACGGGTGTTTTCTTCATCCATCATGTTTCCCGTCATAAAAGTGCGTCAGTGTGTCTGAGAGTGATTACAGGCTGCCGATTGGCTCTGATGTGTAGATTGCAGACTCCTCTGGCATCTGCGCGCTTGCTCTCATTGGTCAACTGGGGTCGCCATGGCGTCTCTCTTGTGACCTCATCGCAGTTCCAGCATGTTCTCAGTGCCTTTGGAACATGATGATGTCAGAGATGTCAGCCAATAATATCAGTCTAATGACCTTTACTGTTATCAGTGTCTTGATGATATCAGGCGTCTAGCAGGGTGGAGGGCAGCTTTCATTACTCTGTGACTTTTTCTGCCAGTGTTGTTGTTTTTATTTGCGGTGGATGTTTGTTAACATCCTGGCTCTAGATTAGACTGCTTCAGTCTGCCCGTGGGGCCGTGATGTCCAGCCACAAGTGATTAGACATGGAGACAGGCGTCTCATTTCCATCTCAGTTCTCTCTCGTTATTTTCCGACCTACCCGATACAATGCCCGAATGATTGGAAACTGTTTAAAATCAGTTACTATTCATTGTCGTTTGCGCATTATTGGACAGAAAATGTCCAACTCTTCTTGTTTTTACAATGTTAAAGGCAACATGACTTCCAAATCCACAGTTTGTTTTCTTAATAAGTGATCCTGGTCTTGTGATGCATTTGCACAATTTGTTATTAGATTCTTTGCACAATTTGTTATTCTGAAGAAACATAATTTAATAATTAATTTAATGCAACTACTTTCTTTATTGGTTTTTTTTTTTTTTTTTTGTTAACCATTTCACGCCAATGTTGAATGTATCCAATATAATTCCCAATGGATAAAAAGTTCCACCCTATCAGATTTGTTTTGAATCTTCAGCCATAAAACGTGTGCTTGTATGATTTCTCCTGGCACTGTGTATTGCTGTAATTTTTTTATTTTTTCAAATAGACAGAGTCAAACAGAACAAAGGAGTGCTGTGATGCTGTAAAGAGTGAAGCTCTTGAGGCAGAAGAGACTGCTCTTTTTTTTTAGCCATTAGCATGCCCGGTTTTCTACTGCACTTCCTGGAGATTCCATGAATGATCTTTTGCTTCAATTATTCCTCTTCTGGCCTGAAGCAATTTTTAAGTGCGTCACCATTGCAAGCCATGTTTTACGTGCTGGTAATTCTGTACTTCTTTTAGCATTTTCTTCCATCCTCTTAAAGGCTTCTTGCAGTTGTAGTTTACAGTTTATCATATCCATTTACATTTATTTTTTAATTAATTAAAATAAAATAAATGTCAGATAAAAAAACCTAAGTTCAAAAAATTAATTATTTACACCAAATCAGGTATAACATTATGACCATTGTGTTGATCTCGATTTTTGCTGCCAAAACAGCCCTGACCCGTCGAGGCATGGACTCCACTAGACCCCTGAAGGTGTGCTGTGGTATCTGACACCAAGATGTTAGCAGCAGATCCTTTAAGTCCTGTAAGTTGCGAGGCGGGGCCTCCATTGATTGGACTTGTCCACCAGGGCATAACGTTTCCATGAAAGGGAGCACATGGTCTGCAACCATTTTTGCTTTGTGTCAAAGTAACATCCACATGGATGGCAGGACCCAAGGTTTCCCAGAAGAACATTGCCCAAAGCATCACACTGCCTTCTTCCCATAGTGCATCCTGGTGCCATGTGTTCCCCAGGGAAGCGACGCACACACACCCGGCCATCCACGTGATGTGAAAGAAAATATGATTCGTCAGACCAGGCCACCTTCTTCCATTGCTCCGTGGTCCAGTTCTGATGCTCACGTGCCACTGTTGGTGCTTTCGATGGTGGACAGGGGTCAGCATGGACAACCTGACTGATCTACAGCCCCATACGCAACAAACTGTGATGCACTGTGTATTCTGACACCTTTCTATCAGAACCAGCATTAACTTCTTGAGCAATTTGAGCTCCAGTAGCTCGTCTGTTTGATCGGACCACACGGGCCAGCCTTCGCTCCCCACGTGAATCAATGAGCCTTGGCCGCCCATGACCCTGTGGCCGGTTCTCCACTGTTCCTTCCTTGGTCCACTTTTGATAGATCCTGACCACTGCAGACCGGGAACACCCCACAAGAGCTGCAGTTTTGGAGATGCTCTGACCCAGTCGTCTAGCCATCACAATTTGGCCCTTGACAAACTCGCTCAAATCCTTACACTCGCCCATTTTTCCTGCTTCTAGCACATCAACTTTGAGGACAAAATGTTCACTTGCTGCCTAATATATCCCACCCACTAACAGGAGCCGTGATGAAGAAATCATCAGTGATATTTGCTTCATAATGTTATTCCTGATCGGTGTATGTTGCCTTGTCAACTAACTAAAGTAAAATATTTATGTTTAAATTCTAAAATTACTAAAACTAAAACTTAATTATAAATTAGTGTATATATTGACAAAAGCATATAACAAAATTAATACAATTATAATGAAAACTTAAAATATATAAATAAAAGCTCATTTAAAATAGTATATAAATAATACTAAAATAACATTAAACTGTTATTTTCTATTGTTGAGATCATCATGGATTAAAATAAAGATTATTGAGTAAGATTATTAAATTTTAGTCTGTAGGATTTAGTCTGCCCGTTTTATCGTCTGTCAAATGGCAATCATGGAAATCACTCAGGAAAGTGAACCGCAGCAAGCCTCATGATTTGAAGCATCATTTCGCAATAGGTTTTCATCGACATTTAGAAAGTATCGCAAAAGTTTTGCGTAAATCTTTGTGTAAATGCTTGAGTTCAAAATTAATTCAAGTTACTCTGTGTTGGGAACATATGTAACCTGCTTCTGTGTTATTCAGGTGGGTTGTGGAGCGTGATCACGTTAGGCGGAGGCGGCAGCAGACCAGGGGCGGAGCAAGAGCAGAACCCTCTCCCTCTGTCCAATCAGAGTCTGCTATTACTTCTGGTTCTGGCTAATCTGACTGATGGACCGGAATGTCCGAACCCCTACCGCCAGGCTGTTACCTGCTTCAAAAACACTCAAGGTAAACTAGACGGGGTTTGCTTTTTTGTTTTCTTTAGTTAAATGAATTGAATCAATTTCTCTGAAAGTGCTTATGAAACTCTCTTGCGTGTGTTTCAGATACCTCATCCATCCCGTCTCCTCAGCCTCACACGTTTCAGATCAACTTTAACAGTCTGTACACAGCACTGTGCGAGCAGCAGAGATCAGACCAGGTGACATTACTGCTCTACACGCTACTGCACCAGAACAGCAACATGAGGACGTACATACTGTCCCGCACTGACATGGAGAACCTGGTGAGCACACGCATGTTCAGCACCTATGCATTTCATAGTTTTTGCAGAATATAATTCAGATGCAGTTACAAATTGGAGGGAGGGAGGGAGGGGGATTTATATATCACTTTATATATATATACTACTATACACCCCTAGCTCTTTACATCCATATCAGGGGATCTCACCTCAACCACCACCAGTGTGCATCATCCGCTTGGATGATGCGATTTATAGGATAATGATTTGTCATATATATTCATTTTCTCTTTCTTTCTCTGTAGGTGTTGCCAATTCTTGAGATCTTGTATCATGTCGAGGATAGAAACTCTCATCATGTCTACATGGCCCTCATCATCCTCCTCATCCTCACGGAGGACGACACCTTCAACCGCTCGATACATGAAGTGGTGAGGTCACACACGCTGTTGGGTGAAATCAGATGAAACCACTGAATCTGTCATGAAAGATTCATTTGAGAGTCTGTTGTGGTTTAAGGGCCCGATACATTTCAAGTGAAATCGAAGAATGAACTGGTGTGACGTCATTTCAAACAAAATCTGTACAAAATTCGCCTAGAAATCTAGACGCACCCTAACGGCAGTAAATCTAATTTGAAGCGAGTCTCGTCTAGCAACTCTCGATCTGGAAAAACCAAACTCTGGTCAGGCCAATCATATCATGTACAGAGTTGGTGGGTGGGCTTAACACAGTGACGGCAGAGTTGCGGAGGATCCATGTGCTACTTGTAAACAAAGAAGCTGGTGAACAGCGGTCTTGGAGTTAAGCTGTTCTTTGAGAAAAGAACAAAGAACGGCACTGAAATCATTCTTAATTTAAGAAGGGGAGATTTGTTTAATCTAGCAACTAGCTCCGCTTCACGTTGCTCTGGTTAGTTGTAGCACTATCCAATTGTGTGCTGAGGGAATTTGAAAGACAACCGTTTATCCCGCTCCTCGGATTAAGTCCTGCCAACGGTGAGTTTCTAGACCAAACATCTTGATGTTGGTCTGGCTTGTCAGGCTAGTACAAAATGGGAGTTCGAAACAACTTGCCAAAGTAAATATTCCAGAAAAGTTCCAAAATTTTAAATGGAAATTTTTTCATTTTTTCTCCACTTCTTCATTTTTTCTGTTCAGTCCGTCGAGGTGAACAGAAACGTGAAGCCAATGGAAAGCATGACGCCAATGGAAGTCAAATTTAAAGAGACACTGACACTGTTTTTTCATGTTTAAAACTGAAGCTGCTTGTTAGCAGCAATCTATAGTATTGAGCTTATGTTTATAGATCTGTATGCAAATATAGTGCATGCATGTGTGTTTGCACTTTTATTTGTCATTTATAAAAAATTTTAATCCACCAGTTCTCATGTTTTTCCTCTCACACAGACACTCTTACTTCAGTATATGCACCAACATTTGTTTGGTGGCTGTAATTAGCAAACAATTACATCCATGCATTGTAACACATTACTTAAACCCTTTATGTATAATGCATCATAAAGGTATTCATAATGAACATCATATTATTTGCAGATTCCTTGTTGCATCTGAAATTTGTTGTTTATGTTTTAATGTGTTCAATTAATACTTGAGTATTATAACTGTGGTTACTCTTATCTTGAGATCATACAATGCATTATAAGGTGCATTACAAGGCGTAATTAATGCATTAGAAATACTTTTAGAATGCATTACATATAAAATCTTTAAGTAAAGTGTTACTAAAATATATTGCTCTCAGTAGATTTTATCTTAGTTTTAGTTTTAACATGCATGCAATAAAACTCTGCGTCTTTAAATAGAGGAACAACTTGTGTATTTATGATTTATTTTTGCTTTCTCCGTTCTCTCTCTCTCTCTCTCAGGTGTTGAAGAACATCTCGTGGTACACTGAGCGTGTTCTAACAGAGATCTCTCTAGGCAGTCTGTTGATCCTGGTTGTGATTCGAACCATCCAGTTCAACATGACCCGGACCAGGGTGAGACCAGAACCAATGACAAAAACAATCATTTAAAAGTGAAGCTCCATAAATATCCAGATCTTTGGGCGTGGGCACATGCAAATTTATTATGTAACAGCGAGACTCATGAGATTTACAAGATTGCAGAATTTTTATATTAGATCTGTGAACGCATTCAGTCCAGGGAGTCCAATGAACAGAGCAGGTTTTTATATTCAAAGTATAATGGAGTAATTTCATTCTGTTTTGCCCTGCGAGAAGAAACAACACAAATTATTTATGCATGGTTTTATTGATTTCCCCTCCTTCAGGATAAATACCTCCACACGAACTGCCTGGCTGCCCTAGCCAACATGTCAGCCCAGTTTCGTAACCTACACCAGTACGCCGCCCAAAGAATTATAAGGTAAGTCATCCAACAACTGACAAACTATTCGATATTTTATATATACTGTGTGTATATACACACGCTCACACTCAAGCCAGTGCTAGTACCAGGTTGGGCCCAGTTTTGCTTTCAGAAATGGCCAGATTTTGGCCCTTATCGACATGATCTGCAGTTGCTGCAGATTTGTCTGCTGCATCCATGATGCAAATCTCCCGTTCCACCACATGGTGCTCTATTGGATTGAGATCTGGTGACTGTTAAGATATAATGAACTTAATGTCATGTTCAAGAGACCAGTTTGAGATGATTTGAGCTTTGTGACATTGTGTGTTTTCCTGCTGGAAGAAGCATCAGAAGATGTGTACACTGTGGTCATAAAGAGAGGGACATGGTCAGCAATACTCAGGTAGGCTGTGGCGTTTAAACGATGCTCAATTGGTATTAAGGGGCCCAAAGTGTGCCAAGAAAATACGCATTACACCATTACAGCAGCAGCAGCCTGAACAGCTGATATACAAGACCGGATGGATCCATGCTTTCATGTTGTTTATGCCAAATTCTCACCCTACCATCTTGAATGTCACAGTAGAAATTGAGACTCATCAGACCAGGCAGCGGTTTCCCAATCTTCTGTTGTCTAGTTTTGTTGAGCCCGTGTGAATTGTAGCCTCAGTTTCCTGTTCTCAGCTGACAGGAGTGGCACCGGTGTGTCTCTTCTGCTGCTGTAGCTCATCTGCTTCAAGGTTGGACGTGTTGTGTGTTCAGAGATGCTCTTCTGCAGACCTTGATTGTAACGAATACTTATTTGAGTTACTGTTGCCTTTCAATCAACTGTACCAGTCTGTTCATTCTCCTCTGACCTCTTGGCATCAACAAGGCATTTTCTCCCACTGAACTGCCGCTCACTGGATATTTTCTTTTTTTTTCATACTATTCTCTGTAAACCCCAGAGATGTTTGTGTGTGAAAATCCCAGCAAATCAGCAGTTTCTGAAATACTCAGACAAGCCCGTCTGGCACCAACAACTTCCACATTCAAAGTCACTTAAAATTCACCTTTCTTCCTCCTTCTGATGCTCATGTCTACACGCCTACGAGTACGTTTACATGACAACAAAGTACTAAAAACAATATCTTTTTACAGATATACAACTTTATCAAAATGATCCTCGTTCACTAAAACTAAACTATACATCAATTCAAAGTGACAATTAGGGTTGGGTACTGAACTCGGCACCGACTGAATTACATCGGTACTACCGAGTACCGATTCACATTAATTCAATTGATACCAAATTTCGGTTCCTGACAACACATGTGGTGATATAGACTAGTGTCTGTGAATATTTAACAGCAAAAAGACTATTTAAATATGAATCCTGCATGTCCTGCATTTTTGTGTGAATAAATGGCGCTGATGTGCTGTTTATTTACCTCATACACACACACACACACACACACACACACACACACACACACAGAATTGGGCGTGACAATTGCATGTTTCCATCTCATACGAGGACATAAATGCATGTCCGTCATGTCCAGAGGCGCTCTGATAGTCACCTCATGAGCATTTTACTGTTTCATTTGAAAAAAACTACCGTCATAAACACACAGAAACTCAAAGGTATTCATGGCAACCCATCAAAATAAAATTTCAATTAAACTTGACAAATGTAATACTGTTGTACAGTAGAATTTAGAATTATAAGTAATATATCAAAATTTTTCGTCCATGTTTTAATTTTAACAAAAGATCAGCTGTGCAGCTTTGTTAGACAAAAAAAGTTTTATTACTTTAAAGGTCCCGTTTTTCCTGTTTTTTTTGAAGCTTTGATTGTGTTTACAGTGTGCAATATAACTTCATGTTTCGCGTGTAAAAACACAGTATTTTTCACAAAATGTACTTATCTGTACACCACTGTTTTGACTGATGAAAAAAACGGCCTGATGATTTCCTTGTTCTATGAAGTCCCTCCTTCAGAAATACGTAACGAGTTCTGATTGGGCCAGCGGTTCCCATGTTGTGATTGGACAGCAGCTTAGCGCATGTTGCCCGGAAAGGTCCCGTCTCTTACCATAACGGGGAGAAGCATGCGCTCAATGTGACTATAGACATGGAGACATACACACTCTACAAACGCAACACTTCCTCTTCTCCACGTGGGAGAGCAACAAGACCACGCCCCCTTTGTTGCGTGTTCTTCTGGGTGGAGGTTAGTCAACAAACTGTTCTAGTGACGTCATTAAAGCAGGAAGTGCAGGGATGTAGTCCAAACCGGCCGTTCGGTGTAGGCTTTGAAAGGGAACTTCTGTTAAATAAAATATCTCGCTTGGCATTGAACTTTGAGCTTTATAATGTTACAGGTATTATTTATGCTCTAACAGCAACATTACACACTAACTAAAGTTTGAAAAATGGGATCACGAAGAACAGGACCTTTAAGATAAATGAATGTTTTATGTCTTCATTTGATTACCAGAAAATACACAACACAGAATTTGTGGGAAAACTTTTCATAGAAATTGAATTAAAAAGAAAAAAATGTTTTTTTAATGTTTTAATTAATTAAGTAGCTAGTCTTTAGCGTTATTGTTGTATCCCTAAAGTACCATAAAAAGGTACCGTTGGGTACCGGTAACGTGAACGGTACCCAACCCTAGTGACAATGCCAGATACATTTTTGAAATCAGCCATGTTGTTGATTTTAAAGATGTTTCAATTGGAAACTGAAGCGTTTTGTGGTCTGCACTGACTCGCACACATGATCCGCTCTGTGCTATCGTGTCCCGCAGCAGACTGTGTGCACGCTCCTGTGCTCATACGTATTATTTTACAGAGCAGACTCGGGCCAAACACGCACGCCTAAAGTATAGACTAAACATTTAATACGCATGACATCACCATTTTCACAGATCAACGTTTTTATTACACAGCCACGATAACGTGTTGCGTTTTCAAAAACACTTTGAAATCCATTTTCAAAAGTTGGTGTTTTCAGGCCCCCAAAAATCCTGTTGTCGTGTAAATGAACAGATATTTGCGTTAACGAGTTGAACAGTTGAACAGCTTTTTTTATTTTTATTAAATGATTCAGCAAGGACAGTCGTGCTCGGGCACGGTACAAGGCAACGGTCGTGTGAGTACACCCTTAAACTTTCTGTTCATCAAGGAATCCTAAAATAAATCACAGTATCACAGTTTGTACAAAATTATGAAGCAGCATAACTCTTTTCAACATTGATAATAATCATAAATGTTTCTTGAGCACAAATCCTCATATCAGAATGCTTTCTGAAGGATCGTGACACTGAAGACTGGAGTAATGATGCTAAATTCAGCTTTGATCACAGGAATAAGTTACATTAGTATATTAAAACAGAAAACAGTTATTTTAATTTAAGCATAAGAGACTTCTTTCAAAAGCATTTAAGTCTAACCAACTCCAAACTTTTGAACAGGAGTGGGTGTATATATATATAGTAATGCTTAATATATAAGATGAAATTTTAAGATTTCAACAAAATTTGTTCCTTTTTTTTATAAAAAAATAATTTGTGTGTGTGTGTGTGTGTGTGTGACCAAATGTCCCCACAATGTAATATAAACCAGCCAGCGGTCCCCACATTGTAAATGGATTAATAAACATACTAAATTATGTTTTTGTTTTTTTTTATGTAGCAATGCAGCATATCTCCTGTGATGGGTAGGTTTAGGGGCAGGGGGATAACATGTACAGTTTGTAAGTTATAAAATGCATTACGCCTATGGAAAGTCCCCACAATTCACAAAAAACCTAACTGTGTGTGTGTGTGTGTGTGTGTGTGTGTGTGTGTGTGTGTGTGTGTGTGTGTGTGTGTGTGTGTGTGTGTGTGTGTGTGTGTGTGTGTGTGTGTGTGTGTGTGTGTGTGTGTTAGACACTACTGTGGTTATCAGGTGAGTCTGTTTGCGTTCATGTTGAGTAAATGTGCAGTCAGGCCGTGGTCCAGCATCACAGATGGGCTTATTTACATCGGTACAGAAACTGGATCTGGTTTGAGATCAGGAAGGTGAGCAACTGCTATAGAACAAACTTCTAACACTTCCATTTAGCCAACGTGGAACACAAACAGATCGTGTTTCATTGCATGATGTTTGTGATTCACACACTGAATTAAAGTGAGTGAAATGTTTGTTGACTTTGGTAGCAAAACACCCGGTCACCTCATATGCACTGAAACTGAGACGCACAGGCTGTTGACAATCAACAGACTGATTGGTTGGACATTTTGCAAGGCTTTTGTTTCCTGAATAATATCGCACATCCTTTTATGTAACATGAAAATATCGTGCCACGTTGTAAACAACAACGTAAAAGAGCATGTCCTCTGGCAGAGTTGGTGGCTTTAGTTTAAGCAAAATTGCCATTTTTATTGCAGTGTCATTGTGAAATGCATGTTACCATGTTTATGTTTTGGTTTTTGTTTCCCAGAATTTGCCATGACTTCATCTGGAACAGAGCAAACGAAGCTCAGGAGAGGTTTAGCATGCGAGCTGTAGCATATCGTTACTTAATGTTGAAACACCAAATGGAATCTTAATGGGGTACTTCAGCGCTGGGAAGAAGAATCTGTATTTAAACTGGGTCATTAATGTAGTAGAAATGTGAAATTATTTTTGAATTTGGTGCCTTCTAGACTGAGAAAACACAGAAAATGTATTTTTGTCTCATGGGGATGAAAGACAACAATTCCCAGAATGCACTGCTTCGCTGCCCTACTCTAGGCGCGATTAAAGGATTACTGGATCACTTGCCCACCGCGTTCATTTTCAGAAAATCAGTTCAGTTAGAGACACTACAATTAAAAACTGAACGTGTCTGTTCGATATAATGTGAGCCGATTGAGTGTCACGCACAAACGCAGCAGGATCGGATTACATTCATCACATGAGCTGAGGTAATCGCGGGATTAATAAATAAATTGTAAATAATATACATAATTCTCGTCTCAGGGTCATATAAGGGGGGAAAGTACGATAATTCGAATATACTCCTGGGTTTCTACTGATACAAAGCTTAATGCTAATCGCTGAAGTAACCCTTTAAAATTTCCATTAACGATTCTTTTAACACTTTAGACTGATTCAAACTGATGACACGTGAGATTGAGATTGTCGTTCTGATTTAGATTCTGGTCTCTTGATGATTCCATTCATGGTTCGATTCAAGTGAGATTGAGACTAAGGGTGCTTTCACACTTTGTTCGATTGCCTGGACCGAACCCAAGTTCGATTGTTCCCCCCTCCCCCTGCTGGACCGTGTTCATATTATATCATTTGGATCCGAACCGGGGTGCGTTTGGGTCATCAAAGATTGCGTTCTCATCAGCACCGAACCGTACCATCATTCACATGAACTGAACCCCAGACCACCCTTTTTAAGAGTACGGTTCGAGTTCGGAAGACAATGTTCACATCATCCAAACAGACCGAACTCTGACGTCAATCGAACCTGAGTGTGCACCAGAAGTGCTAGTGTGAAAGCACCCTAAGATCAAGAACCTCTCGTGTGTGTCATGTTTGATTCAGTTAAGGTTGTGCTGAAAGTATGTCATTCAATTCTTTTAGTTCACATCCATAACAAACTCTTAGCTAGTTTCAGTGGTGGCTCATAAGAACTAGTTCTTGATCCCCGGTCAAAACTTCTCCTCAGTCACACTAAACTCTCTCTCTCTCTCTCTCTCTCTCTCTCTCTCTCTCTCTCTCTCTCTCTCTCTCGTACCTCATTAGGAAGAGAATGACCCTGCCAAAAGAAAAACTGTAGCACTAAAACGGCATTATGGCACGTTCTTCTGAAATGTCAGCCATTTTTTCTCCAGCAGTGTCAGCATTTAATTTTATTTGTTCCTTCTCCTTCAGTGTGCTGTTTTATTTCCTTTCTTTCTTGGCGGAGGGCAGAGGTATTGGCAGGCAGCGCTCGTGTGCTGTTGGCATAGTCGTTCCTGGCGGGTGGAGATAATGCTCACCTGCGGTAGCAACACGTACCGTTTACATAAATGCCCGTAGCAACTCTGCTAATGACGGGGGAGTGCAGGGCCAAGAACACTAATTGTACATTATAGTGGCAGCGCAACTTACTTTTTAAAGCTGTTCTGTAGACTTGTGGCGCACCTACGGTGTTAGCGGTTAGCTCGTAAGTTAGCATAGCTGTGCGTGCCACCAAGCAACAGTTTTTGGTTATGTGCAAGTAAGCAAAGGTCAGTGTTTATGGTGGCTAAATTGAATAATTATGCTATTTTCTCTGATTTTATTCAAGGGTGGAGTTGCATTTTGGGTACATGTGCTAATGTCAATCATCTGGTATTATTTCCTCTGACCTTATAGGCTTTTAAAGCAAACCAGACGCTGATGATCATGTAAATGTGATGTTCTGGTCGGGGATGTTGTTAGTTCACAACAGTATTATCTTTATACTGTTACAGTTTTTATTTCTTTTTTTGAATGAGATTTTTGTATTTTCATTTTATTTTTGTTTTAGTAAATTTTTTGTTATAATATTATTATTATTATTTTAAATGTTACTTCTTTTAAACTTTAAATTTAGTGTTTTTAGCTTAAACTTATTTCAAAGTTATTTTGTTATTTCATTTGAATGAATGACCTTCATTTCAATTAACAAATGTTTTTAATCATTTTACAGTAGTTAATGAAAATAGCCGCAAAACATTATAACGGCCATTATAAATCTGTTTTATGTTCTTATATCATTAATGGATATAATATTTTAATGTATGATACATTGAACAACACCAAATTGCATTTGTATCAGTTCCATCAGTTATAAAACCGTTATATATATATAATGCCTTATACTCTTCATAGAAGCTACACTCTTAAAAATGAAGGTTCGTTATTGCATCGATGGTTCCAAAAATAAATTTAGGGAACCAAAAATATAACCATCTTTGCAAAAAGCCCTTTTTGGAACCTTTATTTTTATGACTATAGATTTTTGAAAATTGTTGACAAAATCCCCTTTAGCAAACAAATTAATTTTGAAAACATAAAATGTATGAAATATGAACCATTTGGTATTATATTATTATGAATACCTGTATTAAATAGTTTATTCTGTTCAGCCCCAAAAATCAACTTTTTAGTAGCTCTTATAATGCATTGATTAGTTGTTCTGTTTTTGAGCACTTCTTGGTTACCGTGTGTTAAAGTGAGCGGTTCATTATGGTTTTATGATGGACTTATTTTAAACCAGCCCTGTCAGTTTTCATGATCTTTTTCTCTTGCTCCCTTTCTCTTTTCTCACAGCCAAAGCAATACATCCAAATGTTATTGCAGAACTTCTTTGCTCACTGAAAGGTCGTCTCCCAAGTATGAATCCCTGTTTTGTCCTAAAACTAACAAGTTGCCGGTATTACCGCTGTGCAAATCTGCCGTCTCCGTTCCAATGAGACCGGTTTTAAGGATATTGTTTTTCCGTCTAATGTTTATGCGTTTCCTGTGGCGGGTGTAGATAGCACCCAGCTGCTTCACAAATGAGTAAGAACACTGTGTGTTTCTCTTTGAAGCCTCTGTGTCTGTAAAAGTTTGGTATTGAAAGACTTTAATAGCTCCAGGCTGCCTGGAGGATTCTGCTTCCTGTGCGGACAGGAAGTATTTAGAGTTATGAGGCCAGTTCTGCATTAGATGAGTTGGATGCAGACCACACAGATCTGTGAGTGAGTGAGTGTGTGTATATCTTGAAAATTGTGTGTCATGGGATGTTGATGCTGGAATGGTCATTGCCCATAAAAGACCAAAACCACAGTATGAGATGAGAAACACAAACGCGAAAGTTCAGAGTTTCCTTAAGATGCCAAAAAGTTGTCATTCTCTGACTTTTTAAGTTTGGATACATGAAGGAAGTTTGGGCACCTATAAAGGAATTAATCAGCATCTGGTGTATTTTATTTTTTTCAACAATAAAAAACTCAATCGAGACTTGACTCAATCTATATATATAAATAGGTAGTTTAATTATATTTAATTTTTAATAAATATATTAGGGCTGTCAATCGATTGCAAAATATAATCTTATTAATTAATATCATTTATTGCACAACAAATTTGGCTTAGAAATTACCCCCATAAGATCATTTAAAGTCATTATTCTTATGAACCACTGACACTGGTTTATAAACTGATCATTAATAAAGTATGAAAATACAATTATTAAACATTATAGATATACTTATAAATATACATTTAAATAAAGCATGTATAGCTGTATTTATAAACTGCTTATTAATGTCTATTAATGCCTTATAACTGATAAATTAACTATTAATTAATGCTTAACTAATTATTCATAGCAAGCATGCATGTTATTATAAAGTGTTACCAGTTTCTTTTTATTAATATGTAAATATGAAATAATTTGTTTAATGAAATTATACTATAAATAAGAAACTAAAACTGCCAGTAGGTGACGGGACATGTCAAAGTCATTGAGTCATTCATTCATTCAGTTTGTTCAACATTCAGGAATGAAGGAAATGGCTCTCGAATGGGTCATTGAATCATTCACATGATTGAGTCGCTGAAAACGCAGATTCATTCAGAAACGAAACACCCTGTGTGTTACTCTGAGACACACAACAGTTCTGCCCTGGCTTTATAGGTAATATTTTTGCTTGGCAAAATTGAGCAAAAACTGAAAATATTGTGTCTAAAATAAAACTATTAACTACACTCGTGCCATTCTGGACAAAAACATCACTTGCGCTCGTTACTTGACTATATCATGATAAGAATATGAGACAAAAACTCATATATCTTGAATTTTAGGAGCATATAACTGCATATAGGCTTCATCACACTGAGAGTTGTTGCTCTGCTTCATGTCCATCACCAGTCAATATAATATTTTTAATTATATTGTTTATTTACATTTTAATTATATTAATTATGTTTTAATCATATGATAATCTCAATTTTATGTTTTTTTTGTAGAAAATGACAAACTTAGTGTGAGTAGAATAGATTAAATACTGGTAAATGTATAACTCAGTGTTTATTTTTGTAGCACCGTTTGTTCTAACAGGACTTCATGCATGTAACGAGTGTGATGTCTGCCTTAATTGATCCAGTAAGAAGCGTTTTCATTTGTAAGCAGAAAGCCGTGTTGAAAAGCCATTCATTTTGCCTTGCACTATTAAAAACAATAATAAAATGTCATGTTCTATTCAGTGTATATATATATGCAAGAATAGAAAACAAATCCTTAAATGCATACTTTAATGCATACTTTATTTAAATATGCACATAAAAATATTCTGTATCTAATAGTTTTTTTTGTGCAACGGTGTAATTTGTCCCCTCAGTCTGAGCTGCCAATAACCTCAGGTTTGAGGAAGTGTTATTCGATAAAGAGCTGTTATTGACTGATGCTGAAACTCTCCATGTGAACCCCATGAGTCCTGTTAGCATGTTCAGGGGCAGAGAGGAGATCATGTCCGTCTGTAACTGCTATGTATTTATTCTGTGACGTCTGAAAGGATCTCAGTGGACCAGTAGAGATCAGTCACTAATTGGAATGAAGATGGATTCTGATTGGTTTTTGAGAAAACAGCATTGATTGTTTTGATCTTAAACCTGTCAAATGAATCACTTTAAAAGTGTTTGATGGGTCTGTTACTTTTAACGAGAACCTTCAGGGTAGTGTTATTCTCAACTCCGTTGTCTTTCTTCTCGTTCACATTCACACTTTATCATCATTAAAGATTAAAATAAAGCATTCTCCTTAAAGTAGTTCACCCAAACAAAGTAATCCTTTCATCTTGTACTCTCTTTACTCTTTTTGAATAAAGCTTTCTTTTCACTTTCTGTTTTATTGGTTTTAAATATTAAAGGGGGAATCACCCTAAAATTTAAATGTTAATTTTAGTAGCGTTAAGATATTTTTTCATTATTTTCATGACACATTTTCCCTCACATTTTGATTACTCTTGTTATTGTCCAGAATGTTTTTCTTAATCATTTATTTTCAATGGCGATTATATTTATATATAATAAATACATACACATACACCAAAAAGTATAGGGACAACCCTCCAAATCATTAAATTCAGGTGTTCCAGTCACTTCCATGGCCACAGGTGTATAAATCAAGCACTCGGCATGCAGACGCTTCTACAGTCATTTGTGAAAGAATGGGTCGCTCTCAGGAGCTCAGAGAACTCAAGCGTGGTACCGTGATAGGTTGCCATTTCTCCAATAAGTGAAATATCCTCACTACTAAATATTCCAAGCTCTTCTCTTAGTGGTATTATAACAAAGTGGATGCAACTGGGAACAACAGCAACTCAGCCAAGTGACTGACAGAGCGGGGTCAGCGCATGCTGAGGCGCACAGTGCGCAGAAGTAGCCAACTTTCTGCAGAGTCAATAGCTACAGACCTCCAAACTTCATGTGGCCTTTAGATGAGCTCAAGAACAGTGTGTAGAGAGCTTCATGAAATGGGTTTTCATGGTCGAGCAGCTCATCCAAGCCTTACATCACCAAGTGCAATGCAAAGCGTGGGATGCAGTGGGGTAAAGCACGCCGACACTGGACTCTAGAGCAGTGGTGACGTGTTCTCTGGAGTGACCAATCACGCTTCTCTGTCTGGCAGTCTGATGGACTGATGGTTGCCAGGAGAACGGGACTTGCCTGACTGCATTGTGCCAAGTGTAAAGTTTGGTGGAGGGGGTATTATGTTCTGGGATTGTTTTTCAGGGGTTGGCCTTTGCCCCTTAGTTCCAGTGAAACAAACTCTTAATGCTTCAGCATACCAAGACATTTTGGACAATTTCATGCTCCCAACTTTGTGGTAACAGTTTGAGGATGGCCCCTTCCTGTTCCAACCTGACTGCGCACCAGTGCACAAAGCAAGGTCCAAATATGGTCATAAATTCCCATAAACACTCTCCTAAACCTTGTGGAAAGCCTTCCCTGAAGATTTGAAGCTGTTATAGCTGCAAAGTGTGGGCCAACTCCATATTAAACCCTACGGATTAAGAATGGGATGTCATTAAAGTTCATATGCATGTAAAGACAGACGTCCTAAAACTTGTGGCAATTTAGTGTGTGTATATATATATATATATATATATATACACACACACATATATATATATATATATATATATATATATATATATATATATATACACACACACTACCCAAAACACTGTCAATCACACACACCTGATCTGATAGACCTGCTGATCTGTGAACAGCATGATAATTCCGAACCACACAAGAAACACACACTTGCATAAATTAGCAGCTGAAGTGTGTGTGTGTTAGAAGCCCAGGTGCACTGAAGGACCCCTGTTCGTAGAGACAGACGGGGTATTTTTAGCTCAGAGTGGCTTTAAGAGTCGACAAAGTGCAGCCCTGCTGCTTCGTGGCCCATTAGCACAGTGAGAACGCCACCTGCTCCAGACAGAAAAGAGACTTGAAAATTGACAGACACCAAACGAAGCACTTCAGTTGTCTGTGAACAGACAGACCATAAGAGAAGCACAGATTTAGCTAGACTAAAAGTTCCAGACTGTGTGTGTGTGTGTGTGTGTGTTTGTATCAGACAGATCAAAACCCAGACCAGACGGACAGATAGTTCTGTGGGTGTGCCAGCGGGCATTAAATGTGCTCTGACTCTCTCAGTAGGTCACAGTGACTTGATGTTTCATATAAACACTCTCAACTCTGCTGTCTGCCCTTCCTGCTGCTGCTGCATGGATTTGATCCCTTAAAATAAATACAAATCAAACTATAATATCAGGTCAAACGAGTCCCGAGCGGCGTGCATGGCAGCAGCGTTACAAAATAATCATTAATGGATGTTTGAGTTGTCGTCGGCGTGGACTTTCTTGTTTTTGCTTGTGGGCTGCTGTTGTTTGCTTTAGAGGAAACAGTTCATAATAAGACCAGAGCGGGATGATAATATTTATGTTCTGATTTGTTTTCCTGTTTGCGTGGTGTTTGGTAAGTCAAGCACTGTTGCATATACTTTAAATTTCAGTTTGTGTCGACCTGCAGTCTTGATTCCTCAAATCATGTGTGTTGTTAAGCAGAAGTGTGCTATTACTTTACTAAATGATCAGATGCATGATTTTATAAAACGGTTGAGAACTCTTTTGGGTCAGTATATCCCAGAATGCCCTATCAACACCCTGGCAACGAGTGTGATTTTTTTTTTTTCCCAAACCAGTTGAGCGCAAACCACACCCCTTACGCCAAAACCACGCCCCGCAACGTTGACTCACGTTTATGACTCGAACTCTGTCACATAGCTGATTGATGATCACTGAAACACAAAAGGGAAGCTCACGTTTGTGTTCTGAAATAAAAGTAACTCTTTTATTTGATAAATATTCATATATTTATATGAATGTTTTCAAAATTTTATTTATTTTGGGCACTCGTAGCAACTGCACAGAAAAGGCACACTTATTTTTATTTACGTAGCTTAATGCATTATTTTTATTCATCTTACGCACCGTTTTAATGTTTTATAAGTTACACAGAATATACAAAAAAGGTGCATTGCATTAAGCTACGTAAATAAAAAAAGTGCCTTGTCTGTGCAGTTGCTATAGTGTTAACGAGTTTCCAAAATAAATATGACACACACACACATAAACACAAAAGGAGCTTAACAGTGAGGGTACTGTATAGAACAAAAATCTACAAACACAAGAAAAAGGTTTATCAAAAAAACTTTATTTTCAAATCTTTAATTGATTCGTCATTCTTTAATATAGTTTTATCTAATTGTTCACACAAAAGCTAAAAATATTATTATATATTGTTGTTTTTAAAAACAGATGAAATACAAAAATACCATGGGTACATAAAAGACAAACCTTCAATTTCTACTAATAATACAATGATACTGAAACATGAAAAAGGAGCTGCAGGAAAATCTCAGCGTTTGTCAGCATCGGATCCATCACCGATCTTACTGATGTCTAAACTTTTCTCCTCAGGTGAAACCGTGACAGAGGCAACCAATGAAATCGAGGCATAGACGTGAGGGGCGTGGTTTGCGCTCAACTGGTTTGGGGGAAAAAATCACCCTGGCAACAACCTAGTCATGGTAGTTAGTTATTTTTGTTCCAGGGTTATTATCATTTACTAAAACAAGAAGTCAATACTTGAAATAAAATGAACATTAACTGGGATAAAATATTTATATTTAATAAACTTAATTTATTTTAGCTAGTTGCCAAGGCAAAATATATCATATCCACTTAAAGTACTAGAATTATTAAATCTAAATAAACTAATAAAAATGACAAAAACACACAACAAAATTACCGTACCTTTAACTAAAGTTAAAATGTAAATAAAAAAATAGAATCTAATTCAAAATATTAAGATAAACTGTAGTATTATATTACAGTAAATCTTTTAATAAGTTAAAGTGTATTCATAAAATAATGTTTTGTACTGGCAAACACCGCCAGGATTGTCTTGTGGAAGGATATGGTTTCCCAGCAGATGGTGGCAGATGAGTTGATCCCACTCTTATTTGACACACACAAAATGACATGTTGTTGTTTTTCTCCATGACGCAAGATGTTTTTATCTGTCAGAATAATAATCCATGACTGAAATGTTTTTCTTAGCAGCAATTGTGTTCCACTAAGACGGTTATATTAGCCATCACAGTCATATTTTTGATGAACATCAATGCAGCATATTGATGCAACGCACATGCTCGCATGCACAGGTAATAAAGTGCATTAGAAGTTGCTGTATAAAATACAGAACATTAGCGAACTGCATACTGCATAATATTGTGCAGTGACGGTTCAACAGTAATGCAACATGTCAGTAACTGTTGAGTCTAATGCCTGATCTGAAATGTGACGATTCATGTACAGTCAGATGTTCGCACTGCCTGTATCTCACCAGTTTTTTACAGCATTGCACTGCCTGTCTTTTCCCCATTGCACTGTCTGTTTTTCCCATTGCACTGCCTGTATCTCCCCCATTGCACTGCCTGTTTTTCCCCATTGCACTGCCTGTATCTCCCCCCATTGCACTGCCGGTATCTCACGTTTTCCCCATTGCACTGCCTGTATCTCACGTTTTCCCCCATTGCACTGCCTGTATCTCACGTTTTTCCCCATTGCACTGCCTGTATATCACGTTTTCCCCATTGCACTGCCTGTATCTCACGTTTTCCCCCATTGCACTGCCTGTATTTCCCCCATTGCACTGCCTGTTTTTCCCCATTGCACTGCCTTTTTTCCCCATTGCACTGCCTGTATTTCCCCCATTGCACTGCCTGTATTTCCCCCATTGCACTGCCTGTTTTTCCCCCATTGCACTGCCTGTTTTTCCCCCATTGCACTGCCTGTTTTTCCCCATTGCACTGCCTGTTTTTCCCCATTGCACTGCCTGTATTTCCCCCATTGCACTGCCTGTTTTTCCCCATTGCACTGCCTGTTTTTCCCCATTGCACTGCCTGTTTTTCCTCATTGCACTGCCTGTTTTTCCCCATTGCACTGCCTGTTTTTCCCCATTGCACTGCCTGTTTTTCCCCATTGCACTGCCTGTTTTTCCCCATTGCACTGCCTGTTTTTCCTCATTGCACTGCCTGTTTTCCCCATTGCACTGCCTGTTTTTCCCCATTGCACTGCCTGTTTTTCCCCATTGCACTGCCTGTTTTTCCCCATTGCACTGCCTGTTTTTCCTCATTGCACTGCCTGTTTTTCCCCATTGCACTGCCTGTTTTTCCCCATTGCACTGCCTGTTTTTCCCCATTGCACTGCCTGTTTTTCCCCCATTGCACTGCCTGTTTTTCCCCATTGCACTGCCTGTATTTCCCCCATTGCACTGCCTGTTTTTCCCCATTGCACTGCCTGTTTTTCCCCATTGCACTGCCTGTTTTTCCCCATTGCACTGCCTGTTTTTCCCCATTGCACTGCCTGTTTTTCCCCATTGCACTGCCTGTTTTTCCCCATTGCACTGCCTGTTTTTCCCCATTGCACTGCCTGTTTTTCCTCATTGCACTGCCTGTTTTTCCCCATTGCACTGCCTGTTTTTCCCCATTGCACTGCCTGTTTTTCCCCATTGCACTGCCTGTTTTTCCCCATTGCACTGCCTGTATTTCCCCCATTGCACTGCCTGTTTTTCCCCCATTGCACTGCCTGTTTTTCCCCATTGCACTGCCTGTATTTCCCCCATTGCACTGCCTGTATTTCCCCCATTGCACTGCCTGTTTTTCCATTTTAGCAGGGCCTGTAATCTGTGCCGGTGTGACTGGGCCTAAATAATGGGCCATATGATGGTTCGGCAATCACTTTTTGGTTAATTCATTTTGCATAACATTTCCATAGTTTCCATTAGGGCTGGGTATTGACACAAATTTACAATTCGATTCGATTTCGATTCACAAGCTGAATTCTGGGCTGCTGTTGTTTGCTTTCAGTTTCGACTCAATATCAATTATTTTGTATATATATATATATCAGGTATAATACATGGTAATATTTTCTCAAGGAAACAAATCTCTTAACTAATACTGTAAACTATGGTAGTCACTTACTATAATATTTCTAATACCTACTATAATATTGAAGGTAAAAATTAACTGATTTGTGTACAAACACTTAAGGATCCACCACTCGCTTATGGATCCACCACAGGCTCGGCACCAGCATACTGAGTCCTACGAGTCTACACCTACAGAAGCCTTCGCTCAGGTAAGGAGCGTGAGGCTTATGGTACCATCACAGAGAGGCATGAAATCCTCTCCAGAACTTTTTCATTCATTCTGGCTGGTGGAACAATCTTCCTACCTCCATCCGGATGGCACAATCACTGTCATCATTCAGACTGCTAAAAACTCATCTCTTCCGTGAACACTTATCATAAAATTAAAAAAATAAAAATAAAAATAAAAATTCTGGGCTTTTATTCCTTCCTTATTCTAGCTTAAGCTTATTTTGTAATATATATATATCAGGTATAATACATGGTAATATTTTCTCAAGGAAACAAATCTCTTAACTAATACTGTAAACTATGGTAAGTCACTTATAAATATTACCTGCTAAATGCATAAATGTAAATGTAATGTAAAACACTTATTACAAACACTTAAAAATGTTTTTTTTTATAATAATAAAGTTATAATATTAACTTTACAATTACATAATCAAATTTCTACTCCAAACCGTTTTTATTTTTTTATATATATATATATATAAACATTTAAAGGGTTGCTGTCATAAAAACTTGCCAGATTTATTCATACTCAAAAATTATTATATTATAATGAATATGTGATACGGGGCATATATTTAGCAAAATTCTCCTCTCTAAAGTACATTTTTCTTGCTGACTAACGAGTTTATGGACACTGGATATGGTTTTTCTGAGGTGACATTGTTTACAAGCTGTTTTACTGATGCCTTTCCACGGTTGAAACACTGGTTTAGTGATTCCATGAGACATGATACAGATTTCGGTGAGCTGTACTGTATCTTTGAACACACTTTCAGATGCTCATTCATGTGTATTTCACGCTGTAACTGGTATTAAAGCGGAGGAGTTCACGTGAGCTCCGCGCTGCTGCTTCTCTTGAGCTGAGCCAGAGCGATCTCACGCCACAGCGCCAAACGGTATTTATGTTTTTGAATTTCGTAATGAAATGGACATAATCATAATATTTGTTTCATATCAATAGAAACAAAGCTCAAAGATGATTGTGATTTATTGGATGGGAGGCGCGCTACAATGTTCTGTTCATTCATCTGAAAACTCATCGATTCTTGGGATTTAAGAATCGATATCAGTTCATAAAAATGAGAATCGATTTAAATCGAGAAATCGCTGCAATTCTATGGGCTTGACATGGCAGCTCAGCAGCCACTATGGCTAGTGGTTTTCCAAAGTTACTAGCCACTAAAAATGTTCACTGTCCACAATTTTGACATCGATACCAAGGGGAAAACGGTTATATAGATATTTTTAATATTCTCTCATAATTTGGCAGCAGGTTTATTAGGCTGCTGTCACTTTAAGAACTGACACACAGATCCATTACACTGTTACACATGCGTTTTCTTTCTCAACTGTTTATCTTCACTTAAAACAGAACTGACTGTGTTTACACGCAATCCCACGCCGAAGTTCAAGCCGTGTAAATGAAACAAGTGAGAGGGGGGAGGAGGGTTTGTGTTTAGAGAGATAGAGAGAGAGAAAGCGCAGCTGGTAAATGAGAATTGGACGAGTTTCAGATATTTTCGAAAAATCGTTAACACTACATCGCACTTTTTGGTGGGTGTTAATGTCTAGTCCTGGTTGTAAGAGTGAAGAGGTGTGTGTGTGTGTGTGTGTGTGTGTGTGTGTGTGTGTGTGTGTGTGTGTGTGTGTGTGTGTGTGTGTCTGTGTGTGTGTGTGTGTGTGTGTGTGTGTGTGTGTGTGTGTGTGTGTGTTGTATGACTGCTTCATGTGGCTAGAGCTCAAGGCATGTGCCGTCCTTTAGTGATTGATGAGGTCATCAGTAGGAGACGCATTAATCCTTCCCATCATGCCTGCTGCTCTCCATCACCCCACATGCACAGCACTTCCATTGTCTTTCAACCGCATATACTTACACATTCCGGCAGACGAGGATTTGAAGGTCACCATAGTGAGGGAAGTCATTACCCATGATTCATGTTTAATTCTCCCTTCAGCATACAAGGCCTCTGATTGGCTCATCTGTTATTGGCTATTATCACACACGTTCACTAGGTGCAATCCAGGTCAGAAAAGTGTTAATGTGGGTATATGTATGCATATGAGAGTGATTTTTGACTTACAGCACGATGACCTAGGAAACTGCCTACCTAGACAGCATCTGACAATCCCAGAATGCACTGCGACAAGCACAGTGGGAAAGAGAAGTGATGCTTGTATTTCCTTCAAATCTACAAATTATCAATGCAATGTTCTAATTGCATTATTTAATTTTGGGTTTTTGTTTTTATATTTCTGTTTAACTTTAATGTTTAATTTAGTTTGACAGTCTTTTATAGGTTTAGTTGACAACAACACTGGTTCATTTAGGCTGTTTTTGAATCACTGTTACGCAGTAAAGTTTGTAACCTGAGGCTTTTGTTTAATAAAAAATCGTACAAATTCAAGTTGCTGGAAACTTTCAGCCTGGTTTCTATATTTTGAACTCTCAGAGCGAGGCAGAAATGCTTCAGAAGATCATGCTGTCCTGTAGGCTTTTGTCTCCCTGAGTCTAAAATGTGACCCATTTTTCTGCCGAGCTGGATTAGAAAAAGTTCTTAGAGAAACTCAAGTCTGGAGGTTTTTCTGATCCAGCCCTTCAGACCTGAGAGAAAACTCTGACCCAAATTACATACTGTACAAACTTAAGCTTCATTAAAAGAGCTCTGAAACCGGAGCACAGTCCCAAAGCCTACTGCGCTGCCTATATAACTTTTATAGCTGCCATCGAACCTAATAAGTGACTGACACAGGCAGCAACTCGACTTGCTATTAGCTTCCATTTAAAGTGTTTTTGTTCTTTGAAATAATGTTCAAATAAAATATCAGATGAAAAAACATAAACTAAACAAAAGTTAGAAATGTTCCCTTGGAAACAACTACTGCTGTGATTGAAGTATTAAACGTGGAACTCTCTCGCAAACGTTTAGCATGTTTTTACTACTACAGCGCTAAAGTTTAACTAATCGTGAAAAGTGTTGATTATAGCATTATATTCTGATCGTGGCATGAAAGGTGATGAGCATTGTAGCCGATCACAGACATGTTGAGCTCATGAATGCTGTGATCTCGTCATTGCAACTCGATTTCTGCACACTAGCGGATGCTTTCATCACAACTAACAGTGCAAACACAATGTAAATAAGAGATTCGTTGATTATAACGGGAGTTTTGACGAAGTCACTGATAAACTTGTGCTGTTTGATTGACAGCTCAAGCGATTGTAAAGGGAGCGTTCTTTGATCACTTTCTATTAGGGCTGTCACTTTACGTTCGGAAATCGATTGCACAATCGATCGGATCAACCAACACAAGTTTCAAAAACGAAAATAGGGAATCGATTTTAACCATATGCACACTATTATTTTTATACGTATTTAACAAGTAAAAAAGTTATTAACAGGTATTATTTATATGTTGAATTATGTTTTTAAAACTTACATGAGGTCATATTGTGATGATTACTGTGTGCATAGAAAAAAATGTGCAGTAGGCCTATTACGCTATTTCCTCCAGAATGGAGAGCACCTTTCTGAATATCCCGTTAATTTCTGAAGCTCATTCCGCTCAGCGCCGTGCGCTCAACCCGAAATGCTCTTTGTGACATGCTGAATCAAATATAGGTCTATCTGAAATAAATGGCTATAGGGCTACCCCAACTAAAGCTTTTTTTCTAGTAGCTGTTAATTTAAACCATCGTTCACGCGGCGCCAGCGCCTCCATGTCATTGTATGCTCTATTTTCTTATTAATTATTAAATCAATGCAATTAGTCGATAAAACAATTGATTAAAATTAAGATACAATTTATATAAAACGAAATTCACTTTAAATAAATGCTTTAAGTTTCCCATCTTATGTGTCAATTTTGTCAAACAAAAGTTTAAAATAACACAATTAAACATTATTTCATTAATTAAATATATTTATATTTAACATATGAAACTAAACACATGTTTTAATGGCTACAACAAGTAAAGTAGACTACAGTACAGATAAAGTTCCTGTCAGAGAGGGATTTGAGCGGACACCGTTTTACCCGTGAGCGGTTTATGAGTAGAGCTAGGTAGGCAGGTTTTTTAGTTCATTTAATTTCCTGTCGCTGTGCAGGTTCTTTTATTGTAGGCTATAAGACTCTGTAAACTCTCAATAACGCTCAATTAAGGTTTAATGTAGGCCATAGTCAATTGCATTACGATTGCAAGAAGAATCAACCATGTCAAAAATGCGACGTGCAGTCAAATGTCCCGGTGTGTGTGTGCTGTTATGGCAGTCCACTCTGCTTAATGTTTTTTTTTCCAGAATGTTGCACTCCTGTTTGTCATTGTGCACGAAACTTCACGCCAATAATGTGCGTCTCAAGCGCCCGCTTTACTTTATCCTAATGCCCGTTAGTTGTCCGTGGATTGGGGTATATTTAGCGTTGAAAATGAAAACGTTGTTTAAAATCGATTTTAGAATCGATTCAATGAACACTTATGTCTCAAAAATCGAAAAGGATTTTTTTACAAAAGTGACAGCCCTACTTTCTATAGATAATCACAGTTTAAAGTGCACTGTGTAAATTTTAGTGGCATCTAGCAGCAACCGTCCTCGCATCACCCCTCTCTTCCCTTTCAAAGCTCATTCTAAGGTAATAAAAACATAACGGTTCATTATGTAAGGTCTTCATACACCACTGAAAACATAGTTATGTATATTATATTGCATTTCTGTCAATAGATCCTCATAAATACTACACACTGCACCTTTAAATAGCTGATTATTTTCATCCTACTAAGAGAAACGATGTGAAGTTGAGCGTTTAGTCACCGGTTTGATTTACTGACACACAGACAGAACATCTGACTGTACATGAATCATTATCAGAATCACTGCTCTCAGATCAGGCATTAGAGTTCACACGGTTACTTACATGTTGTGGGATTACTGTCGAGTCCATATTGAATAAATTGTGTGTTTGCAAAGCCTGCGCTGAAATTGCGACGGATTTACCAAAGAATCCACAGTGAAATGTACAGAATACAAATAATTAATGCTCAACTGAGACATTCACAACTTTTAAAGCACATTCATAGCTCAAGGTACATTTGATTTCTCATGACTCCTTTAATAAATACCATAATAGTATATAAATAATACTAAAACAACATTGTTTCAGTTGGATTTAGTGTTAGACTGAGCTAACTGCAAAACAGCAAAATACTCATTAAATAACAGTATTGGGGTAAAATAATGCTTTTAATTACACAAAACCTTTTTATAGTAGCCTGGTGTGGCCATACTCAATTCTAGTCAGAATATGAGTCTGGTACCGCTCCATTGAGCTTTGTTTATGGGGCGTGTTTCAACCAAACCAGGAAAGACCTCAATTGGATAGACCCACAACCAATCAGAGCAACGGAGCGACGCGTAACGTTAGTTGTCAAATGTCAACAGAACTCAACTGCACTGTGTTGCCAAGCCCGTGTGCGACCACAATTATGTGATTATATAAACCCAGGAATGCGAATTTTAGCAGGGAACCTTGCCAAAATAACATATTTTGCCAACCAAACGCCATTTTTTTCCGGAGAACCCCCCGGAAAGTTATTGTTTTGGGCTATAGTTTTGAGTGGCAATTGTGCGCGACATTGCAAAAAAACGTGGCAACCCTGTCTGCACGCGCGCTGGATTAAGTAACGTTACAAGAAAAAGATGAGTGTAAACGTTCTTTTCCAGTATTGTAATAAAAGAATTTAAGGATACACAGAGTACTTACCAACACGATCATCGTTTCTGAGAGAGATAATGAAGGTCAATGCATATAACAAGTTCTCCGTTTAGGATAAGAGCAAATTCAACCCAAAGCGCCTTTGATGATGTGGATGATTACGTTACTGTTGATCATCTGTCCATCATCGTCTAAAGCCCACCTTGACAATTTCATTGGTCCGAACAGTTTCAGGTCGGGCATAATAACTCCTCTATGGAGCGATTCCAGACCGAATTGCCCGAGCAAAAAAATTTGTGGGCGGGGCTAAATTCGGCTGGCATCCAGGCTATTTTTATAGATAATTTGAAATGAAATGCATGTATGTTTATGATCAACATTTCTCTTGCTTTGTTTGCCATGTTTCTCTGAGCTCAGCAAAATGCATTGTGGGATTGCCTCCAGGAAGAATATGGGCTTCCTTTTGAATTTTTTCCAGAGTGAGGTGTCGCAGAAGTCAGCATATTAAAGTTGCCTACCTTAATACAGTCTTTGCATGGGTAGCATCACCTAAGATGCAATCTCTCAGCTGTGACTCTACATCTCGTAGGCAAATGAGAAGATTACGATCTTATACGTCTGAAAATCTGGCAGGCAAAACAAACGCAGCAGGTCTTACGACAGGGCCGTTCATCACTGTGACACGCTGTTTTGATTTTCTGCTGATACTGAGACAGACGAGACGAATAAAATCTTGTTAAATGATTTCATGCAATACTTTGTGGTTCTAACTATCTCTCTCTCTCTCTTTTTATCTCAGTTTGTTTGCTCTGCTGTCAAAGAAGCACAATAAAGTTTTGGAGCAGGCGACCCAGTCCTTGCATGGGCCTCTGGGAGCAGACGACAGGACCGTCCTGCCCGACTATGTGAGTCAATCCCACAATACACTCATTCACATTTACCGATCAGGGCTCGAGCATTTCCATTTGCGACTAAAAATAGATGTGTGCGAACGTTAAGGAGTACATGTGCAAATAAAAAGTCAATATTTTCATATTTAAAGGGTTAGTTCACCCAAAAACTAAAATTAGCCCATGATTTACTCACCCTCAAGCCAAGTGTATATGACATTCTTCTTTCAGATGAATAAAATGAGTTATATTAAAAATGTCCTGGCTTATCCAAGCTTTATAATGGCAGTGACTGCCTCTCGTGTATAGTGCTGGGCAAATTCAAGCCCCTCTTCCGTTATATCCAAATCCTCCGCCATTTCTCTTTTAAAATCCTCGCTTTAGACTCTAATTCATGACCAGTGTTTTGTTTTGCTCTATCCTCTGCGCTTCTGCCTTTGTCTAAAGGGTTTAAAGGTCAGGGGTTACTCTTATAAAGTTTTAAATATGGATATTTTTCTTACACAAACGCGCCACATCTCTTCAGAAGGCCTTTATTAACCCCCCAGAGCTGTGTGGAGCAGTTATATGATGGATAGATGCACTTTTAACAATTCACTGCCATAATAAAGCCTGGAAGAGCCAGGACATTTTTAATATAACTCAGATTGTATTCATCTGAAAGAAGAATGTCATACACACCTAGGATGACTTTAGGGGGAGTAAATCATGGGATAATGTTCATTTTTGGGTGAACTAACCCTTTAAGGTCAGGTCTTAAATTGTATTACAAAAGTCTTGATTATTTTTTTAAGAGGTTTTAAATTTGAATCATGATATGGCTTAAGCCAGGGCTATTCAAATCTTACCCTGGGGGGCCAATGCACTGCAGAGTTTAGCTCCAACCCTGATCAAACTCACCTACCTGTGATTGTCTAATGAGCCTGAAGACATTGATTAGCATGACCAGGTGTGTTTGATCAGGGTTGGAGCTAAAATCTGCAGTGCATTGGCCCTCCAGGGTAAGATTTGAATAGCCCTGGCTTAAGGTAATTAATAAACTTCAAAAGGCTTTGATTTAATAGAATAAATATGAGAACTGCACATTTCAAAGCATGGGTGTTGGAACCATTGTGTGTTGGTTGGGAACGACCCACCCACTTTTTACGACCAATGATATTGGACCCACTCACTTTTATCATCTAATTAAGCAACCCCTTACCGATAAACACTTATTATTAAACACGCTATATGCTTTATTTCACTTTTGTAATATTTTCTTAATTTTTATTTTAAATAAATGCCTTTCCGATCTGATATGTACGGTGGCCCAGCAACGGAAAATTAAGCCACAACACAACGGAAACAAGCCACAACACAACGGAAACAAGCCACAACACAACGGAAACAAGCCACAACACAACGGAAACAAGCCACAACACAACGGAAACAAGCCACAACACAACGGAAACAAGCCACAACACAACGGAAACAAGCCACAACACAACGGAAACAAGCCACAACACAACGGAAACAAGCCACAACACAACGGAAACAAGCCACAACACAGCGGAAACAAGCCACAACACAGCGGAAACAAGCCACAACACAACGGAAACAAGCCACAACACAACGGAAACAAGCCACAACACAGCGGAAACAAGCCACAACACAGCGAAACAAGCCACAACACAGCGGAAACAAGCCACAACACAGCGGAAACAAGCCACAACACAGCGGAAACAAGCCACAACACAGCGGAAACAAGCCACAACACAGCGGAAACAAGCCACAACACAGCGGAAACAAGCCACAACACAGCGGAAACAAGCCACAACACAGCGGAAACAAGCCACAACACAGCGGAAACAAGCCACAACACAGCGAAACAAGCCACAACACAGCGGAAACAAGCCACAACACAGCGGAAACAAGCCACAACACAGCGGAAACAAGCCACAACACAGCGGAAACAAGCCACAACACAGCGGAAACAAGCCACAACACAACGGAAACAAGCCACAACACAACGGAAACAAGCCACAACACAGCGGAAACAAGCCACAACACACGGAAACAAGCCACAACACAACGGAAACAAGCCACAACACAACGGAAACAAGCCACAACACAAGCGGAAACAAGCCACAACACAGCGGAAACAAGCCACAACACAGCGGAAATAAGCCACAACACAGCGGAAACAAGCACAACACAGCGAAACAAGCCACAACACAGCGGAAATACAACACAGCAAGCCACAACACAGCGGAAACAAGCCACAACACAAGCGGAACAAGCCACAACACAACGGAAACAAGCCACAACACAACGGAAACAAGCCACAACACAACGGAAACAAGCCACAACACAACGGAAACAAGCCACAACAACGGAAACAAGCCACAACACTGGTTACACACTTAAAACTGATCGTAGTGTTTATATCTTTGTAAGAATGGCCAATCTATAGAACAATGGCAAGGAAAACTAACTTTATTGCACTCCGAGAGCCCCCTCATGATCGGGAACATTTCAGTTGTGTTGTGGCGATTTCGTTGTGTTTTGGCTTGTTTCCGTTGTGTTGTGGCGATTTCTTTGTGTTGTGGTTTAATTCCGTTGTGTTGTGGTTTAATTTAGTACGGCTGCACTACTGGGCCACCGTAGATATGTGATGGGAAAAGGGAGTAGAGCGAGTTCGGCAAAAGGCGGATTTTAATCTCAGATCGATTTGCGTCAAAACGTGATGCCATGCGTCTCATCACTACACCATTTCCGCGGTAAATGATTCAGGAATTTCTGTAATTTTGTCTGGCCCAATCAATCGTTTAGTATACGGCGGTATATTTTTGTTTAATGTAAATGGCATCTAACGTAAAAAAAAATTCTGAGAGAGAGGACCCACCCACATTTTATTTGCTTCCGACGCCCATGTTTCAAAGTAAAAATGTGTTGCTGCTCCTGTAACAGGCACATTTATGCCAAGCAATTGCTTATGATTTACTGTTGATGAATTATGACAATATTTACTCTAAGGTGTTTCTAAGAGTGAATGTTGAATCACCCTCATCATTTTAAATGAGCAAAAGGAAGTAGTGAAGGCATTTCAAAATAAGAGTCTCATTGGATTTCTTCTTGTTTATAATTACATCTCGCAGTATTTGGGTTACTCTACAAACTGGATCTGGGATTCAATCTGGAAGTAAATCTGGGATTTATTAAATACATACAGTATGAAGCAGAAATATTTAAAAAACCTAGTATACTTTTTATATTCAAAATAAATAAAATAATTTTTGCTTTTAAATGTCTCCTCGCATTCCTCTTTTATTAAGAAAAAACGAATTATTTGATACATTTTCATTCAAACTTCTTTTATGCGCTAAATTTTCAGAAATAAGTTCGCCTTGGGGGGGGAAACCCTGCCTGATTTGATCATCGGATGTTAAAACTAGGTGTAAACAGAGACCTTGAGCCCTTGACATGCGTGAATGTGTGTGTCTCCAGACAGCAGACAGTCCTTCTGGCTAGACAAAAAGACACATAGTAGACATAAAGGGAGGGAGGGGCTTGGGAGGAAAGGGGGAGTGGCTATTTTAGGAGGTCATTTAGGTCAGTGGATTCAACCCTAGAGGGCAGCAGCCAACCTGCTCTGCTGCCCCCTCGAGAGGGGGTGGGGTGTCTGGGACAATAAGGATGCAAATGGAGAGTGTGTGTGTGAGATGATGGGAGTGTGTGTGTGTGTGTTTGTTCCCGCAAACAGCCTGAGGCCGGAGCCTTGCAGATGTCTGCTGTGTGTCTGGGTGGGTCAGACTGCTGTCTGCTGTCCTGATTAAGCCCCACACCCCTGCTTTGTGTCTCTTTCTCCTTCCATTCACATCTATTCCTCTTCATCTGTCCATCTGTCTCTCTCTCTCTCTCTCTCTCTCTCTCTGTCTGTCTGAATATCTTCACTCACACTCCCTTTCCCATCAGTTATCACCACAGTTCATCCGAATGATGACATCACTTGCTGTTACTACATAACCTGCCCACAAAAAAACAAAAAGTGCATTGCAGTCTTATGAGACATATTTCTAGTTTTTGAGAGCATATTTTAACACCCATCGTAATCTGATTTAGCATATTTATGCCATCATAATCTCTGATGAATCGTTCAGAGGTTATACAAATATACAAATAAAATTCATAGTAATCCATTATAAAAAAATATGATCAGTTTAAAAGTTCATTATTGTCATTATGAGTATTAATATTTTTTATTAATATAGTAAGAAATGTAATAATAATAATAAAATGTGCATCTGAAGAAGCGTTTAGAAGTTATTTAAATGAGTAAAATTCATACCAATTAATTATTTTTAATTGTGAAATATGTATTAAAATTAATAAGTAATAATTATAATGATTAAAAAATAATAATGATTAATTATTATTATGTATTTATTATTAATAAATAAATATAATATTATATAATATAGAATTATATCATAAATTAAAATTTAAATAATAGTGATTATATATATATATTTTTTTTTTATTTGAGATGAACAGAAAACTGAGATGTACTCATAAAATTGAACTAAATAGCTGTAATGTAAAATTCATACCAATCAATTATTTTTAATTGTAAAATTTATATATTAAAATGATCATTATTTGTATTTAAATAGTAATAATAATTAAAATGATTAATATGATATTTATCAGTGGTAATTTTGACACAAAATTTTGATTTTGTTTTAGTCATAATCTTTTGACTAAAATGCCATTTAGTTTTATTCACCTGAATTGCTTTTAGTTTTAGTCGACTAAAATCGAATGAGTTTAGTTAAATTGTAATGCATTAATTGAGCATTTAAGCATTACATAACCGACTGTTGGCATTGTGGCATCATTGTGTTTTTGACATTAAAAATACACGAAAGAGAGCTCAATTCACTGTTTTTGTTAGTTTAAAAAAAAAAAACATCTATATAGTTTTTATAACTTTGTATTTCTGTTTTATTTAGTATATCAGGTTAAGCTAAAGCTTCAAGTTTGTTTATTTATTTAAATAATGGAGATTTTTTATGGTTTTATGTAACTATTATAACCGTGATAATGAATATGTGTCAAATACTGGTCTTTCCTCCTGACAATGAATTAAATGGGAATTAAATTAAATACAGTTTATTATGTAACCAAAAACGAATATACAGTCCCTGACAAAAGTCGTGTCGCTTATCTATTTTGTAGAAACACCTGCTATTAACCTGATTTTTAATTCATCAATTGGTGTTAGAAATAGCTCATATGAAAAGCTAAAACCCTCCCAAATGCCGTTTAATGCTGCACTGAAATAAATTAGTTTCACTGAAAAAAGATTTATTATTTAAGCAAGACAGAAAGGTCAAATTTTGGCAAGACAAAAGTTTTGTCGTCTATACAGAAATTGAACAAATTTACTGCAAATACAAAAATATGTCAGCAAATTAAGTAGTGTGCTGTGAGATCCAAATGTAAAATCTTGTATGACTTCCATGAGGTTGAAGGACTGCATCCATGCGGTTTGGCAAGGACTCATACAATTTATTGATGAAGTCATCAGGAATAGCAAAGAAAGCAGTCTTGCATGCCTCCCAGACCCCCATACTGGATGTAACCCCAGACCATGATTTTTCTGCCACAAACGTCACTGTTTTCTGGGTTAATCTCGGATCCAATATTTGCGGCGACTGTGGTGTAATTCACCTTCTGCCACTTTTCCAGCGTCCATCCTTTTAGCAGGCTGTGGGCTTTGCCAAATGCCACACGGTTTTTCAATTGTCTTTTGTTTAGTGCTGGCTTCTGGGCACTGATTCGACCATGGAGGCCATTTCGAGACAGAATCCGACAAACTGTTCTGGTTGACACAGGGACTTCAGGTGACCAGGTCTCGTGGAGCTCTGCTGCAGTGGAAAATGGGCTGGCCTTGGATTTTCGAGCCAACAAACGGTCCTCTCGAGCAGTTGTCTTGCAGGGTCTGCCTGACATGGGTTTGTCATAAACGTCTCCAGTCTCTTCAAATCTTTTTTTTATCCTCTGTACTTGACGCTGAGACACATTGAAGGTGTCTGCCACATCAGCAGTGGATCTGGTCTTCAGCCTCTTGATAATCAAAACTATAGTCTGAGTGTGAATCGTAAGGCATGTTTGCAGAGGTCTAGTTGCAGTTGATGTGAAGGTCTAGTGCACTGGGTTCTTTTTATACACACCTGAGATCTAATTGATCCATTATTAGTCACAGGTGAAGCTCATATGACAAGGCGACAACACTTATGTCTTTGCAAAAATTCACTCAATGGACTTTACCAAGCGGTGAATATTACAATATTTTTTGACAGTTTCATTTTGCACTGAAACATTATTACAAAAGCTGTTGGGATTAAAATGAGCCATTTCTTGTATAAGAAATATATTTCAACGACACTTCAGTTCAATTTGTACACAAACGACAAGACTTTTGTCAGGGACTGTATAATGCGTGACTTAATTATAAACAAGCTCGCAATACACTGGGACTCTTATTTTGAAACACCTCACTATTGCAGTTGCAGCTGCTCTTTCAAGTTCAGATGAGGGAGATAAAATATGCACTGTTACAACCGTCTAAAACATATTACTATATACACATCGTAAAGTAAACATTGTCCTTATTCATCAGCATTAATTTATAAACAATTGCCTGATATAAATGTGTGCTATTGATTGATTGAGCCGCTCTGAAGCGCTGGATTGGAGATGCGTGAGCCTGGAGAAGCTCAACAGCGCCGTGTTTGCCCGCGGTTAGATCCACACGTTACAACTCAAATGTGCTCCTCTGTTACACAGGACATCAGTTCTGACTGGATCTCTTCCCTAATCGTCCCTCCCTGACATTTTCGTCTCGTTTTTATTCGTTGACAAAATCGATTTTCGTCATAGTTTTTGTCAATCAACACTAGTTTTTATTTAGTTATCGTCTCGTTTTCGTCAGTGAAAAAAGGTTGTTTGGGAAAATTATTCGTCAACGAAATTAACACTGATATTTATTTAAATCAATATAAATAAATGTAATATATAAATATATAAATAATAATAAAACATTTATTTTTACCATTTATTTAGTGTTTTATTTGAGAAAACTCAATTAGAAAACTGCTCATGAAATGAAATGAAATATCTGTACAGTTCAAGTGTCATTATTACAGAAGCGGCTCAGGTTTGTGTTGTTGATGTTATTGTTCTGAAAACCGGACTTTGTGAGGACATGTCCCACCAGAGGGATTACGAGCCTATGCAGAGCCATTTTTCCCAGAACCACCTTTTCTTCAGCAGAAGGGCATGATTGGGCTCCGCCTCTGTGTCTGTTTCTCAGAGCACTTTTATGGGATAGGATGTCCTAAATCAAGCACGAGTTTAGACTACATTTGATTTTGCAAGCCTTTCCTTTGTCATATCTTATTAGACAAACAACATTCACACACACACACACACACACACTGTTTTTGTCTGCTGTCACTGTTATCGCCATGGGATTTCCTTCGATCTATGGGAACAGATGCAGTTTGTGATGTTAAGACTGTGTGTCTGCACATACAGAGCAGCTTATGAAATGCATATCGCCAGCTATCTAAAACCTGGCCGTATATGATATACCCATATGCGTATGAAAATGAAAAATTAGCTGGGGCGGGAAAGTTACTAATTTTATTTCAGTTTATTTCATTTGAAGTAGCAAATGTTATTTTATGGTTTCAGTTTTACTGAATTATAATATAACCCTGATCTGTACAAAGAGAGAGAGACAGGCTGCAGTGCCATGATTATGGGATGTCTTAATACAGGTCAGAAAGTGACCCATTTACCATCTCCCTAAAGACACACACACACACACACACACTCTCTCTACCTGTCTCTTCCTCTGCCCTTCTTTTCCTCCCTCGTTTTATCCTCCATCTGTCTCCTCAGGAGTGTGTGATTCTCCTCTCATCTCTGCCGTTTAAAGGCTCTTTTGATAGTCTCAGCAGCAGCTGGAGCGTTTACAGATCCGTCCTCATCCTCCAAAAGCCAATATGTAGTCCAGCACTCAGTTTCTGACCATAATGTGTCAAACCGCTGTTCAGATCTCAGGGAAGCAGTAAACGATTCGAATATTGTAACACCCGAAAGTAATCTGATTCAGCATACTTATGATATCACAATATCCGATGAATCGTTCAGAAGTTTTTAAAATGTATAATGTACAAATAAAATCCATTATAAATAAATAAAAATATATGAAAAATATGATCTTATTACATATATATATATATATTATTACAATAATAATAATAGTACTAATTATAATGATTAAAATAATGTATTTATTATTAATAAATAAAAATAAATGTAATATTATATAAATAATAATAAACATTTATACATTTAAATAATAGTGATAATATTTAATTATAAATAAAAAAAAATATATTAAAAATATGATCTTATTACATATATATGATATTATTACAATAATAATAATAGTAATAATAATTACAATGATTAAAATAGTATGTATTTATTATTAATAAATAAATAAATAAATAAATAAATAGGAATAATGTAATATTATAGAAATAACACTAAAATATATAAATTTAAATAAAGGTGCTAATATTTAATTATAAATAAATAAATAAATAAATAAATAAATAAATAAATAAATATATGACAAATTTAAAACATTGTATTATTGTCATTATTCTTTATTTATTATTAATTAAAATAATAATACATCTAACAATAAATAATATAATTATAAAAAATATTTATATGCATCTGAAGAAGCCTTTAGAAGTTATTTAAATGAGTAAAATCCATAATCAATTGTATATAAATATAAATCAATATAAATATATAAAAATGATCATTATTAACGTTCTATTTACAAAAAAATAGTAATAATAATAATTATAATGATTAAAAATAATAATGATTAATTATTCATATTTATTTATTATTGATAATAATAATAATAAAAATGCTGTCATGAGCTCTAATGAAGCATTTAGAAGTAATACAAATTTACAAATAAAATTCATAGTAACCCATTATAAATAAATAAATATATCAGAAAAATATGGTCGATTTGAAACAATTTATTATTGCCATTTCTAATACTTTTTTGTTTATAATAAGAAATTATATGTAATAAGCTTTTTTTCAGAGCATCTGATTTACCTTAAAGATGAATCTCCACTTGTTCCGTCTCACTTCCGGGACTTACCTGACTGATGCACAGCTTCACATCTATGCGTATGATTAGACTGGATGAGTTAGAAGACTCTTGAATTATCAGCGTCGTGTGTGTGTGTGTGTGTGTCTGTGTGTGTGTGTGTGTGTGTGTGTGTGGACTGAAGTATCATTAGACCACACACACGTTCATGCACGTATGCACACAGACAGATGACTAATGACTGTCTGGCACTGGATGCATGTGCACTTCCTTTCTGTCTACTTCTCAATGCACATACACACAATTTGATTTTCAGTAGCATCTTTATCTGTCTCTCTCTAGGTTTACACTGGCCTAGTGGTTTTTGGATATTTTACTGAAAAATATTTAACATAGTGCACTTTTAATTTCATTTTATTTGTTACGCCTATGGAATGTACAATCAACATGGAAACACAACATGTGTTGTGTGTCTACACATGGTGTATGTGTCAATGTAAAATAGCTGTTTTCTATGTGAATATATGTTCAAATGTAATTTATTCTTATGATCAAAGCTGAATTTATTATAATTACTCCAGTCTTCAGCGTCACATAATCATTCTAATATGAGGATTTGCTGCTCAAGAAACATTTATGATTATTATCAATTTTTAGTTGAATATAAAGTTTAAAAGAACAGCATTTATATTTGAAATAGAAATATTTTGTAGTGTCTTTACTGTCAATTTAATGACAACTTTCTGAATAAAAGTAAAATTCTGACCCCAAACTTGTGAACAATATAAGTGTTATATATGTAGATTCCTCTCACAATGACTCTTCTGATGAATGTTATGGTGATAAATAATCAGACCGATATTAACTGATAAAAAATACTGACGATGCACAGCTTCACATCTGTGCGTATGATTAGACTGGATGATTAGAAGACTCTTGAATTATCAGCAGTCGTGTGTGTGTGTGTGTGTGTGTGTGTGGACTGGTAATCTACGTTATGGGGACAAAATGTCCCCACAAAGATGGCAATATCCAAAATCCTTGTCCTTGTGGGGACATTATTTGGTCCCCATGAGGAAAACATCTTATAAATCACACTAAGTGATGTTTTTTGAAAATGTAAAAATGCAGCATGTCTCCTGTGATGGGTAGGTTTAGGGGCAGGGGCAGTGTAGGGGGATAGAAAATACGGTTTGTACAGTATAAAATGCATTACGCCTATGGAATGTCCCCATAAAACATGGAAACACAACATGTGTGTGTGTGTGTGTGTGTGTGTGTGTGTGTGTGTGTGTGTGTGTGTGTGTGTGTGATGGGTAGGTTTAGGGGCTGTTTGTGTGTGTGTGTGTGTGTGTGTGTGTGTGTGTGTGTGTGTGTGTGTGTGTGTGTGATGGGTAGGTTTAGGGGCTGTGTGTGTGTGTGTGTGTGTGTGCGTGTGTGTGTGTGTGTGTGTGTGTGTGTGTGTGTGTGTGTGTGTGTGTGTGTGTGTGTGTGGGTGGACTGGTAATCCCTACGGTATGGGGACAAAATGTCCCCACAAAGATAATATCCAAAATTTTGTCCTTGTGGGGACATTTTTTTGTCCCCATGAGGAAAACATCTTATAAATCACACTAAGTGATGTTTTTGAAAAGTAAAAATGCAGCATGTCTCCTGTGATGGGTAGGTTTAGGGGCAGGGGCAGTGTAGGGGATAGAAAATAATGGTTTGTACAGTATAAAATGCATTACGCCTATGGAATGTCCCCATAAAACATGGAAACACAACATGTGTGTGTGTGTGTGTGTGTGTGTGTGTTGTGTGTGTGTGTGATTGTGTGTGTGTGATTTGTTCTACACACTCAGGTTGTGTTCACACATTAACATCTGACCTGATTTTCCCTCTGTGTGTGTGTCTGTGTAATCTCATTAGTCTGTACTGTAGAGCAGATCGCTCTCATCCCTAATTCACTCCTACGTTCTTCTCGTCTAATTATCACTCCCTGTTTCTGTCTAGACACCTCCAGCTTCTTTCTAGGCTGCAGTTTGATCTGGTTTCCCAGACTTCCTTCTCAACTGCTTTTGTTTCACGGCCCACATTCTGCATCAAGCACCAGTATTGTTTACCAGTTTGAATGGACCTGTGACCTATTTGTTGAAAACCGCAGATCTAGACGAGCATTTCCAGGTTTGGTCTGATCCCATCCTGCACGTTTGTTTCATAAGTATCTACTTAAATTTGGTTAATAACAGCGGCGACAGTCTCCCACCCCGTTAATATTCCGACGTGTAGGGGTTGTCATGGGAACGGAGGGCAGGAATTTCCTCCGTCTGGTGGAAGGGGAAGGTGTGAGGAACGCAACCCAAAGCGGAGGGCTTCGGCTGGGGGTTATTTCATCAGGGCGACTGCTGCAAACTCAACATCCAGACTGTAGAAAAAATTAAACCCAAAAATTGAAAATTGTGTCATAATTTACTCACCTCATGTTTTCAAATCCTGAAACATAAATTAAGATATATTGAATTAAACCTCAGAGATTTCTGTCCCTCCATTGAAAGGGCAGGTAACTAAAACTTTTAAGATTTAAAGGTGCACTATGTAACTTTTCCTTGCTAGAGGTCACCTATTCAAAGCAAAGGCGTAGTTTGATGACGCCAAGTTTGAGCGCAGATTCCTGGGACATGTGGTCTTTACTCGGGCAGAAATCATGTTCATGGATGTGATTATTAGCATTCGGCAGGACAGCGTGTTTTGTTGGAGCTGAGCAAGGCCGCCAGAGCGATTGTTAATAAGATGAACGCAACACACGGCTCGCGAGCAGCAGGACTTTTATTATGCCACAGTCGCCGGCTCCACTTCCGCTTTTCCAGTCATGAGTATGAGGTAACGCAGCTCTGTTTATCATATTAGACACATCTGAGTGTGTTGAACATGATGTTATGACGTTACTCTATGCGTCCACTCGGCGGCTGCGGTGACACTTGTTCACACTGCGGTGAATAAAGCGTTCCTGCCGAATAAAACCAGAAACCGAGGGTAACGCAGATATGATGTCATTGACAGGCGACGCCCTCACCCGTCCCGGTTCATTGGTTAAAATAGCAATTATCTCACGATTTACAAATAGTTGGAAACATTTGGGATATCGTAAGAACTCAACTTAACAAAATATATTACACTGGCCTAGTGGTTTTTGGATATTTTACTGAAAAATGTTAACATAGTGCACCTTTAATTTCAGTTTTATTTGCATCTAAACAATAATAAACATACATACATAGAGCACATCACATATGGTAAACACAGAAGTACAGGCTATATGTGAATTAAAGCCTAAATTAAATCTTTTCATATCTTATAAAACGATCATATCACTTCTCAAGACTTGTATTAAGGTGCTTGATTCATATAGATTAGTTTTGCAATGCATTTATGACCTTTTTGGATCTTTTAAGTTGCATGGATTTTCAATGAATGGACTCATTAAACCTTAAACGCATGCCTCAGGATGTCATTCTCTACCCTCCTCCTCATTCATTTTTTAAAGTTAGACATCAACCTTCTTAGTATTCCTTATGCAATTCAATATAAACAATATAACAAGAAAAACTAAAAGAGTGCCTGTTTTCCCATTAATTTTTGCACAAATTGGTTAGGGTCGCTAATGACCCGAGGTGTGTAACAGTGTAAGTATATTTTTTTCCGCACAACAATAATTGATTCTTTGATGACTGAATAAGTGCAATTCACCTTTGTTCCACAAGGTGATACACAATGATGAAGTGACGTTTCACTCCTAGTTACCGCAGGCATAAAACAACTTGAAATGCTTGAAAACCCGTTTGAAGTCAGTCATTATTTTTGCAATTCTGTTTGCTGCCACTTCAGGTGCCTAAATTCCAGCTTTAATGCAACAACATTGGGGTCAGAGTTTGCATGGATTTGCATCTTTTCAGGGTCATGCGTTGGTGTCAGATGTTGCCTTTATACGTGACCTGACATCAAGTATGGTGTTTTTTCTGTCGCCACGGTTCAGGTATTAACAGATGGTACCATGCTGGGACACTGAAGGCGGCTTACTCATGTGCACGTGTGTTTGTGTGTGCGTTTTTCAGGGGAATTTATTTGCGTGAGTCTTAAGCAGAAACTGCAGTAATCACAAAGCAGGTTTGCAAGGCCTTGCCAAAACCTGGTGTCTTTCCAGTAAAGCCCTCGTTCTTCTGGCACTGGTGCCACTGTGAGAGTGATTCATTCTGAGGTCAGCAGGACTGAGCGCTTTACACATGTATGTCTCTGGCTCTAGTGTGCTAGTGTTTATCATGGGACCTCTTTTCTTGCTTCTAGTGGAACCACACGCTGCGTCTGAAATCGCGTACTGTCTGAGTAGGTACTACATTTGAATTTGAACTTAGTTTGTTGAACAGTTGAATATGGGTAGTATGAATGAAATTCAGATGTACTACATAGGGTGCTACAGGGTCATGAAAAACCTGGAAAAGTCCAGGGGTTTCACGCAAAGTGTGGGATTTGCCAACTTGTACTTATGCTTAGAAATGTGTGTAAATATAAGCACACCTCTGAGCATGCTTACGCAGATAATCTAGTGGTAGAATAGCGATACTGCACATAAAAAAGCATTTAAGAGTGTCACAGTATGCATATATATATATATACAGGTCCTTCTCAAAAAATAGCATATTGTGATAAAAGTTCATTATTTTCCATAATCTAATGATAAAAATTAAACTTTCATATATTTTAGATTCATTGCACACCAACTGAAATATTTCAGGTCTTTTATTGTTTTAATACTGATGATTTTGGCATACAGCTCATGAAAACCCACAATTCCTATCTCAAAAAATTAGCATATCATGAAAAGGTTTTCTAAACGAGCTATTAACCTAATCATCTGAATCAACTAATTAACTAAACACCTGCAAAAGATTCCTGAGGCTTTTAAAAACTCCCAGCCTGGTTCATTACTCAAAACCGCAATCATGGGTAAGACTGCCGACCTGACTGCTGTCCAGAAGGCCATCATTGACACCCTCAAGCGAGAGGGTAAGACACAGAAAGACATTTCTGAACCAATAGGCTGTTCCCAGAGTGCTGTATCAAGGCACCTCAGTGGGAAGTCTGTGGGAAGGAAAAGTCTGGCAAAAACGCTGCTCAACGAGAAGAGGTGACCGGAGCCTGAGGAAGATTGTGGAGAAGGACCGATTCCAGACCTTGGGGGACCTGCGGAAGCAGTGGACTGAGTCTGGAGTAGAAACATCCAGAGCCACCGCGCACAGGCGTGTGCAGGAAATGGGCTACAGGTGCCGCATTCCCCAGGTCAAGCCACTTTTGAACCAGAAACAGCGGCAGAAGCACCTGACCTGGGCTACAGAGAAGCAGCACTGGACTGTCGCTCAAATTTTGCATGTCATTCGAAATCAAGGTGCCAGAGTCTGGAGGAAGACTGAGAGAAGGAAATGCCAAAATGCCTGAAGTCCAGTGTCAAGTACCCACAGTCAGTGATGGTCTGAGGTGCCATGTCAGCTGCTGGTGTTGGTCCACTGTGTTTTATCAAGGGCAGGGTCAATGCAGCTAGCTATCAGGAGATTTTGGAGCACTTCATGCTTCCATCTGCTGAAAAGCTTTATGGAGATGAAGATTTCGTTTTCAGCATGACCTGGCACCTGCTCACAGTGCCAAAACCACTGGTAAATGGTTTACTGACCATGGTATTACTGTGCTCAATTGGCCTGCCAACTCTCCTGACCTGAACCCCATAGAGAATCTGTGGGATATTGAGAAGAGAAAGTTGAGCAAGACCCAACACTCTGGATGAGCTTAAGGCCGCTATCGAAGCATCCTGGGCCTCCATAACACCTCAGCAGTGCCACAGGCTGATTTGCCTCCATGCCACGCCACATTGAAGCAGTCATTTCTGCAAAAGGATTCCCCACCAAGTATTGAGTGCATAACTGAACATAATTATTTGAAGGTTGACTTTTTTTGTATTAAAAACACTTTTCTTTTATTGGTCAGATGAAATATGCTAATTTTTTTAGATGAGCTGTATGCCAAAATCATCAGTATTAAAACAATAAAAGACCTGAAATATTTCAGTTGGTGTGCAATGAATCTAAAATATATGAAAGTTTAATTTTTATCATTACATTATGGAAAATAATGAACTTTTATCACAATATGCCAATGTTTTAAGAAGGACCTATATATATACAATCATTTTAAACGCAATGCATAATTGGTTTCAAACCCTATAAAAGACAGCTGTGACAAATGTTGGATGCAGTTATTTCCTTGGACTCAAAGTACAGTTCCCTTACTGAAATCCTCAACAAGCTGAAATAAAATGGGGCTTTTCATTATCGCCAGATTCCCAAACAGAATTGACCTATCAGTATGCCCCGCCCCCCTTAGTTTCAGTTGCTAACTCGAACAAACAAACAGAGTTGCTATGTCTTACAATGACAGCTGTCAGTGTGAAAACCTTATCCCAAGATGTTTTTGGATACAGAATGTAGCGCACAGCCCGTCTGAATGATGGCCAAACTTTACTGATGGTTTAGGAAGTTAATTACATAGTTTTTCACTCCAAAAAAATCACTGTAAGAGCTGAACAAACAAAGCATAGGAAGTGTACATTAACGTCTCTTTCACAAACTCTCTCTCTCCTTTGCATTATCATTAACATGCACAGCAAATTACACAAAAACACTCATACAACTAACAGTAAACAAACATATACAGACCTTATGCATTTTTGGGGGTGCAGTTAAAGGATTAGTTCACTTTTAAAAACACTTTTGCTGATAATTTACTCACCCCCATGTCATCCAAGATGTCCATGTCTTTCTTTCTTCAGTCGAAAATAAATGAAGGTTGATGAAAACATTTCTCCTTATAATGGAGTCGATTACAGGTCTAAAAACGATCTGTCACTTAAAAAAAAATCAAAAGTTTACCGATCGTTAGATAAGTTAGATAAGACCCTTATTCATCGTCTGGTATGGTTTAAAGCCCTTTGAAGCTGCACTGAAACTGTCATTCGGACCTGTAACCATTTGGGCTCCATTGAGACCATTATATGAAGAAATGTTTGCATCAAAAACCTTCATTTATTTTCGACTGAAGAAAGAAAGACATGAACATCTTGGATGACATGGGGCTGAGTAAATTATCAGCAAAAGTGTTTTTAAAAGTGAACTAATCCTTTAATAACTGATCAACTTTGTATCTGCAAAACAACTTTGATAAACTGCGTGCAAGTTCTTACTTACCCGTAAACTATAATACCCATCAAAATAGGAGTCCTCCTTAGTAAGCAGATAATACAGACCTAAAACATATCTAAACGCGCGGAAATATCAAAAATGTATACAAAAACAAATTAAACGCACAATACAGAACAGAAGTTCCAGCCAAGCCTCATGTTACGACCATCCAGAGATGACAACCTCCAGGATCAGCACTTACCGCAGGGTACAATTGTATTAATTTACATTTCACCAGTTTAATATGGAGAGGCACTGAAATATAGACGTGTATGTGTTTTTGACCTACACCATTACATGACGTTAGAACAGTTATTTATTTTAGTTTGTACGATAGCAGGGACTTTAATCGTAACTTAATGAGAGTATGACTACCAGACAATCCTCTCAGGAAACCTGGAGTCAGTGTTACAGTACCTCAGGCACGGTGTTTTACCATTTCTGTAGACAAAAATGCATAAACATAAATCAAACCGATGAAAGCTTCAGATTTTCCAATGTTTCTCTATGGCGCTGAAACCTTAAGATGTCCGAGTTCCGGTCCCAGCGCAACTGATACTCAACTGTCATTGGCTCATCTGAGTTCGAGGGGTGTGGCTTACCGATAGGTCAATTGGAGCCATAGTATTCACCCACATCGCCATAAAAGCACCATCAACCAACAAATTAGCAAATTTAATTAACATGCATCATTTGTGATGCAAATGTGTTGTTGTTGTTAAACGTCATTGCGTGACTTATTCTGTGTTTGTGAAGTTCCTCTTTTTTGCCATAATTGCGGTGAGGAAAAAAAAAAACAATCACATTATTTTTAAAGGGATGTGTTTTCACCATATATGGTTCATTGGAGGTGTTTCCGAATGCTAATGACCGTGAATGTGAACGAGCATGGTACGTACATGTGGGATTGATCAACAATGATTGCTTACTCGTGGGCGTAAGAGCTTACTCGTGGGCGTAAGAACTGCGTGCGCACGTTTGATTAATACAGATTTTCTTGAACTACGACACATTCTAAATTTCAGTCGTACGAGACAAAACTAGAAAAGTTTGGGAAAAATAAAAAAAACAGAACGTTTTGGAAAAGTTTGGAAAACATTTATGTAATAGAATATATGTTTAAGTTATAATATTGGTTAAACAAACTTTGAAACTTCGTAAAACTAACGTCGTTCCTCCGATCCACCCGACTGCAGCTTTCCGTCAGATTTCCGCTTGCAGCGCTGAGACTTATAACCAATCAAAGCTCTTCACGGCAACCTGTCAAAATAAAAGTTTGTTTTAACTTACAATTGCGACAGAAATATATTACTGTTGTACAGCAGATTTTAGCTACGTCTCAATCTAATACTACTACTAATAAATAATTATTATTAAAACTTATTTTTTTTAAATAAATGTTTGTTTTATTGCATCTTCTTAAAAGATTAATTAATTTAATGTTTTATGCCTTCATTTGATTGCCAGAAAAATTAAAACACACAACACAGCATTTCTAAAATAAATAAAAAATGAATAATTTGAAGAAATTACATTTTATTTTATTATGAATCCAGTTAATTAGACATGCTTTTTGATTATTCAAATTTAATTACACCATTAAAATAGAATCTAGAAAACTTAAAACACAGAATTTTTATTTCATAGGGTCCTAAACATGTATTTTTTTGTTAAACTTTTAATAAATTGTTATTTAATTGTATAAGTTTCATGATTTCAGTTTATTTCAGTTTATTAGACATGCTTTTTTACTAACATTTTATTTATCCATTAAAGTGGAGTCGGAAATGGAGTAAAACAGAATTTTGGAAAAAATAAAACGGATTTCATATGGACTTAACTACATTGTCCATGTTTTTGCTGTCATGTGACCTACCAGGGTCAGTTGTGTTGCTTCATTGTCACAAATCCTCTCCCGTGGCCTCACTTGAAGTAGTTGGTCATCCGGGACTTTTCTCCTACTAATTTTTGTATTATGACATACTACTCTGTTGGCGTACTTGTTTTTCGCTTTTTTTCTTTCTTTCTTTTTTCTCTCTTTCTTTCTCCTCCAGGAGTTGAATTATGTTTGCAGTGTTTTAAACGAGGCTGCGGTTGTTAGTCGTAACAGTCATTGAAGCTAATTCCATAAAGAGTGTGTTTTTGAATATTCCCGGCTTTTGTGTTTAACTACACACACTGAGCTTTCCCGAACTGTCATCTCCTGATCTCACTTCTGTTAGCTTCCACACAAAGAGCGTTTGGTGTGTGTGTGTGTGTGTGTGTGTGTGTGTGTGTGTGTGTGTGTGTGTGTGTGTGTGTGTGTGTGTGTGTGTGTGTGTGTGTGTGTGTGTGTGTGTGTGTGTGTGTGTGTGTGTGTGTGTGTGTATGCGTGCATGTGTGTGTGTAAGTGTAAGTGCGTGTTCCTATGGAAACCGGATTGCACATTCTTTTCCATTGACTTGCTTTTGTCCAGAGAGATTTGTGGCTCAGAAACTGACATCAGTCTTGAGAAAAAGCAATAGATGAATAACATAAAGAGGAGGCCGAGATGGCTGCAGGCTGAGACTCTGTATAGGGAAGGACAGTGGGAGAAGAGGAAATGAGAAGGTCAAAGGTCAGAGACTGAAGGCTCTTCAGAGACATGACTTTTTTTTTTTTTCTTTAATGAGTTTGAATGTCAAATGCATTGTGTTACTGACAAGAGGAATCTTTTTGGCATCACTTAATGTGAAGATATTCTCATAAACAACAGATACTGCAGTTATAAAACATAATACCAGTTCAAATGTTTATACATATAATGGCATATTATGTTGTGCATTTTATAATGAAATACCCTCGCTTTAGTATTATAACTCCTAAAAATATACAAGATATAATGCTTTATTATAGTCACAATTAAACCTTTTCAATCATTTTAACCTTCAGGTTAATGCCAGAGGGCCTTCACTGCTGATGTAAATGTGTCTCTCTCTCTCACACGCACGCACACACACACACACACACACACTATACACCCATCTAGCCTTGGCATCAAACATGATGCATAAAATATATATGATGCGGCTGCAAAGAGATGAAGAGGCAGAAAAAGAGAGAAGATGCATTTGTGTTGCCCTGTGAGTGTGTGTGTGAGTGACCCAGAAAAAGAGTGACGGCCCAGACTGCAGCAGAGCACAGGGAGATGTTAACCTATTTAAACCACAAACCCACACACACACACACACACTGTGCTGCTCTCTGCACTGTTGGCCGCCTTCCTAGACAGCATGTTTGTCCATCAGAGGTGTGTTTGAACCAGGGATGCACAGATTAGGAGACAATTAGTGTTGATTGCATCGCTGTTACTGATCAAACCGTTCAAAAGTTTATGGTTGGCGAGATTTATTAATGCTTTTGAAAGAAGTTTTTGGCATTTATTTAAAAAAAAAAAGAAGGTCAATCAGTAATATTGTGAAATATTATTACAATTTAAAATAACTATTTTCAGTTTGAACATATAGTGAAATGTAATGTATTCCTGTGATCAAAGCTGTATTCTCAGCATCATTACTCCAGTCTTCAGTGTCACATCATCCTTCAGAAATCATTCAGATATGAGGATTTGTGCTCAAGAAGCATTTATGATTAATGTTGAAAACTGATTCATATTTTTGTGGAAACTGATACATTTTGTTCAGCATTCTTTGGCGAATAGAACATTATTTGTAACATTACTTACTGCATGTTCTCTTTTCCCCCCAGGCTCAGGATCTGAACGTCATCGAGGAGGTGATCAGAATGATGTTGGAGATTATAAACTCATGTTTGAGTAATTCCCTCCATTACAACCCAAACCTGCTGTACGCGCTGCTCTATAAGCGGGAACTCTTCGAACAGTTCCGATCGCATCCCTCTTTCCAGGATATCATGCAGAACCTTGACACGGTGAGACACTTCCAGCTCTGTTCCAAACCTTAGTGAGCAATCTAGTGTACACACAGACAGCTACCTTCTAAGGGAGCATCCTAACTGCAACTGAACCCCATAAATGACCACTCTTCATGAGCAGCGATTCTCACGGCTGCTGTTGATTCCAGTAGAGTTTAACATTGACATGTTGGAAAGATATTTAGATTAGGGCCGGGACTTTAAAGCGTTAATTAAGATTAATTACGCAAAAAATAGATTTTTTTGTTTATTAAGCTTATGTATTCAGTCATTATTCAATGGTATACTAAAAATCCATGTGAAAAAAATGACTTCTCACTGTTCTCAGGTCAAATATGTATATGCTATTAAAATGCGATTAATTTCGATTAATTAATTACAAAGCCTCTAATTAATTCGATTTTTTTTTAATCGAGTCCCGGCCCTAATTTAGATCTTTTAAAAATATTAAATATATATATTATATTAATTATTATAGTAAAATGTAAAGTTTAATGAACGTATGGTACACACAATTATTGTAAAAATTGTATTACACAAATATTATAGGTGAACAGTGATTTACACTACTCTTCCTGCATTTATATTGTGCATTAGAAGCCCAGGGGGCTTCTGGGTAATCTACAGACGTCAGGAAGTAAATTCCCTCTTTAAAACACACTCACACTGGTGCATTAATGCTGCCTGACTCCCTCCAGCCTTAAACACACACACACACACAAAATAAAATGGCTTTCATCCAAAACTAAATTAAAGTAACACTACTACACTGCATACTGCACACTATATACTGTGCACTGCTTGGTAAAAATAGGATGTGACATTTCCAAAATCTAGAAATCGAAAGCAAGTCTTTCAAAAAGTAGTTATACGGCATCCAGTTGTCATTCCAGAAATATGTATAATAATTTATTTATTTTTTTACAAATGTTTTAAAATAGTTCTGTGTACAAGTTTAGTTTTGTGTACAAATGACCGTTGTCATGGCGCGCTGGAAGCCGTCCAAACTGGACGCGATTGCTAATCCGTCTGTCCTTCATATCAGAAGTAGCACGCGAGCGCATGAAGAAAGTTAGAAATAGAACGAGTCATCAGTTTACTGTCGGGAATTTGTCGTGTCGTATTGCGCCACATCCAGTGTAGACAGCATCACTGATTATAATGGGCTCTATTTGCTTTTGTCTGGTGTAGACACGGTTTTAGCTTGTTAATATTATTTATTTTCCCAGGAAGGTTCCATTGAGAGTCCTTTTGACACTCCAGTGAGCAATGAAGATGTTAAAACACGTCAGTTGATATTGTTTTTTGTTCATTCATCATTACATTTCATTCTGTTATTCTGTATCTCACATCATACTGTACAGCATTGCACTGATATTGTGGCGTTGCCTTGTCACATCAACCTTTTTTTATGCAAATTTTTTTGGAAATTGCAACAAAAAAGCTGGATGGAAATTCCAAGATGTGCATAAATTCTTAAAATGAGCATAAAAAACGTATGCGCTCCATTGAGGCGGATTTGTTTTTATCCGATAAGAATAATACGCGCATAAATGACGATGGAAACACGTTTACAAATAAATCCCTTGATGAGACCAATCGCATCGCACAGCATCTCAAAAGTTGGTTCGGTCGTTCTGAAATACCTTCGCCAAAGTCTGTCACCAAATGTTTTGGTTTAATTCCCTTTTCTCATATGATTGCGTTCCCAAACACCAGCATCCGAACGCAAGATGACATGACAGCGCTTATTGTGTTTCATCTGCCGCTCTGAGATGCAAGTCGTCTATGATGTACGTAAAAGAGCCTCAGTAGCTTCCCTGATTGCGACTTTCAGTTTTATTACAGATATTTTGCTCCAATATTCCAGAAAGTGACCATTTTTGTTCTCTTGAACACATGGGATGGAAACAGTGCTTTATTTGCAAATGTTTTATACGATATTTTTATACGATATTACAATTTTGTGTCGGCAGTGAAATTTACAACTTGGAGTGGAAACCTAATATCGCGTGTGTGTGTGTGTGTGTGTGTGTGTGTGTGTGTGTGTGTGTGTGTGTGTGTGTGTGTGTGTGTGTGTGTGTGTGTGTGTGTGTGTGTGTGTGTGTGTGTGTGTGTGTGTGTGTGTGTGTGTGTGTGTGTCGCAGGTGATTGGATTCTTCAGCCATCGACTGGAGCAGGCGGGAAGTGACCTATCGGTGGAGAGGGTTCAAGAGGTCATCAAGAAAGGTGCTGTGGCCCTCCCTAAAGACCGTCTGAAGGTAAGCACACAAACATTTGTGATGATGTTCATTGTCATGATGCTTGATCTAGTCACACTTTCACAAAAACACACATGAACTCTCTCTCTCTGGCATCATCGGCCCCGTCGGCCTCTTTCCACCTTCCTCTCCACCCATCTGACCTCTTCACTCTTAAATTTGTTCCATTTTCAAAACAAAATATCTGGCTCCATCTAAATATAGAAACGTGACATTTCACTTCCTCCTAGAGACAGGAAAATAATTTCTTTTAAGATGCACTGGACTAAGAATGAATAATTCACCAGCTGGCTGTATCACACAACTGCTTTCTGTGCACACACATACATCAGGTGTTACCATGGTAAAAGCTATACATTCCATAAATAATCATCCAAATAAATAATATTTATAAACAGCCATTTGTTTTGCAGTGTTATTGAGATAACAATTGGTTTCCAACGAACAATATTTGCATTTTCAGTCCAGTTAAAAATGTTAAAAACTGTGAATATAATAAAAATATTTAAAAGAAGAAAAAAAAAATATTTGGATTGAATTTCTAGTAATTAAGTATTTTTACTTCATTCAATGAAATACTGCAAAACAAAGTATATACAGTACTGGTCAACAGTTTGGAAACATTACCATGTTTAATGTTTTTTAAAGAAGTCCCTTCTGCTCATCAAGCCTGCATTAATTTGATCAAAAATACAGGAAAAAACTGTAATACAGGGAGTGCAGAATTATTAGGCAAATGAGTATTTTGACCACATCATCCTCGTTATGCATGTTGTCTTACTCCAAGCTGTATAGGCTGGAAAGCCTACCACCAATTAAGCATATTAGGTGATGTGCATCTCTGTAATGAGAAGGGGTGTGGTCTAATGACATCAACACCCTATATCAGGTGTGCATAATTATTAGGCAACTTCCTTTCCTTTGGCAAAATGGGTCAAAAGAAGGACTTGACAGGCTCAGAAAAGTCAAAAATAGTGAGATATATTGCAGAGGGATGCAGCAGTCTTAAAATAGCCAAGCTTCTGAAGCGTGATCATCGAACAATTAAGCGTTTCATTCAAAATAGTCAACAGGGTCGCAAGGAGCGTGTGGAAAAACCAAGGCGCAAAATAACTGCCCGTGAACTGAGAAAAGTCAAGCGTGCAGCTGCCAAGATGCCACTTGCCACCAGTTTGGCCATATTTCAGAGCTGCAACATCATTGGAGTGCCCAAAAAGCACAAGGTGTGCAATACTCAGAGACATGGCCAAGGTAAGAAAGGCAGAAAGTCGACCACCACTGAACAAGACACACAAGCTGAAACGTCAAGACTGGGCCAAGAAATATCTCAAGACTGATTTTTCTAAGGTTTTATGGACTGATGAAATGAGAGTGAGTCTTGATGGGCCAGATGGATGGGCCCGTGGCTGTGTGTGTGTGTGTGTGTGTGTGTGTGTGTGGGTGGAGGTGGAGTTTACAACTTTGGGTGGAAACCTAATATAGCGTGTGTGTGTGTGTGTGTGTGTGTGTGTGTGTGTGTGTGTGTGTGTGTGTGTGTGTGTGTGTGTGTGTGTGTGTGTACATGGGAAGTCTGCATCCTTCAAGAAAACATGATTTTCATGCAGGACAATGCTCCATCACACACGTCCAAGTACTCCACAGCGTGGCTGGCAAGAAAGGGTATAAAGAAGAAGAAAATCTAATGATATGGCTTCCTTGTTCACCTGATCTGAACCCCATTGAGAACCTGTGGTCCATCATCAAATGTGCGATTTACAAGGAGGGAAAACAGTACACCTCTCTGAACAGTGTCTGGGAGGCTGTGGTTGCTGCTGCACGCAATGTTGATGGTGAACAGATCAAAACACTGACAGAATCCATGGATGGCAGGCTTTTGAGTGTCCTTGCAAAGAAAGGTGGCTATATTGGTCACTGATTTGTTTTTGTTTTTGTTTGGTTTTTGAATGTCAGAAATGTATATTTGTGAATGTTGAGATGTTATATTGGTTTCACTGGTAAAAATAAATAATTGAAATGGGTATAAATTTGTTTTTTGTTAAGTTGCCTAATAATTATGCATAGTAATAGTCACCTGCACACACAGATATCCCCCTAAAATAGCTAAAACTAAAAACTACTTCCTAATAAACTACAAAAATATTCAGCTTTGATATTAATGAGTTTTTTGTGTTCATTGAGAACATGGTTGTTGTTCAATAATAAAATTAATCCTCAAAAATACAACTTGCCTAATAATTCTGCACTCCCTGTATTGTGAAATATTATTACAATTTAAATGAATGGTTTTCTATTTTAATATACTTTAAAGTGTAATTTATTTATTTGATGCAAAGCTGCATTTTCATAAGCCGATGTGTATATTATTACAAAAGATTTTAAATAAATGCGGTTATTCTTTTACTTTTTATTCATCAATGAATCCTGAAAAAAGTATCACAGGTTCCAAAAAAATATTAAGCAGCACAACTGTTCCAACATTGATAATAACTCAGTATTAAATCATCATATTAGAATGATTTCTGAAGGATCATGTGACATTGAAGACTGATGGAGTAATGATGCGGAAAATTCAGCTCTGATCACAGGAATAAATTAAAGCTGCTAACAGCGATGAAAGGGCCCTCACACACAGTGGCCTCAGGAAAACAGCGAATAGTGGGCGACATGCAAGCGGCTAAAAAGGAGAAATATGGTCACTTTGATTTGCCACACTTCCTGCTGTCAGCAGGTGGCGCCTTGACTATAACTGAATATTGCCATGTAGATGTGTTCAGGTCAAGACGATTATCAAACATGTGAAGTTTAGGGCAGATCGGACATTGCCTGAGTTACAACAACTTCCTGTTTAATGGCGAAACGTCAGACTTTGTCAAGCCGGCACGGACACGCCCTCCAGGGAAAACTCAAGATCTTCACAATTTAACTCCGCAAAGGCCTTTAGATTAGAGTGGCCAAAAGTGATGTTGATCTGTTTAATTCTGCATTCACACGGAGCTTCGGCGTTAACATTTGACGGAGGGCGTGGCTGAAGCTAGGACGTTATAGTGACAACAGCCAATCACACGTCTGTTCTAGGGTTGCATAAACACAATTGGCTAGCGCCTGCTCTAGGGTATTTGCATAGGGCGATCTGATTGGATGACACCTGCATTGATGCTTGAAAAGTTGAGAAATCTTCAACTTCTGCTGCTTGCAACGCGAGTGAAGCGACACAACGGAACCCACAATTAGGTTTGGTAACACATGACGTCACCCATTCAAAGTAAATGAGAAGCGTTAACGCCGACGCCTTGTGTGAATGCAGCGTAATTCTCTAAGCGGAGTTGATTTAAAGAACAACATCTGGAAACGGTTAAATTTGCAACAATTTTGCAAAGAAAATTCAAAATATCTGACTTCCTGTTGGTTTTCAGAATTTGTACCAGGAGACTTTTTTGTAGGTATTGGGCTGTTACATGTGTCTACCGTATTTCATACCTGTAAGTGAAAGATAGCGCGAGTGGCACTTCGTTGAAATTTCGTAGGTGGCGTTATCGAGTCATTTTGCCAGGCCTAATTCTGAATTCCATAACAGAAGTACATTTTCACCACTTCTGATGCATGTGCAAAGTTTCAGGAGTTTTCAAGCGTGTTTAGGCCCTCAAAAATATGATTAATTTGGGAGAAGAATAATAATAGGCTGAGCAATTACAATAGGGGCCTCACACCATCGGTGCTCGGGCCCTAATTATATTTTGAAGTATATTAAAATAGAAAACTATTATATAAAACTAATATTTCACAATATTCATGGTTTTTTTCCTGTATTTTGAATCAACTAAATGAAGGATGAGTAGAAGAGACTTCTTTTAAAAACATAAAAAATAGTAGTTTCCAAACTTTTGTCCGGTATGTAATGTGTGTTTGTGTATTTTTATAACTGAATTTCTCTAGCAAACTTTTTGTTTTCTCTTTGGCGACTGATCACTTTCCGCCGTGCATGTAGGTAAATGAAGCTGTGCTTTATCTGAGAGCGAGCAGCGGGTGTCTGAACACGCGAGCAATCATGTTGGAGAGAGGGTCAGGCCTCATCTTCATTATCACAAACGACTCCTCCGGGGCCATTCATTACGCTTTATAACACACGCGGGTAATGACATCTCCAGAAGAACAGGAAATCACACATATCTGTCTCTGATATACGGGCTAAAAGACTGGAATAAATCTCCACCACGTGTCTCGTTACCTTCCTATCCTTACCCACAATCCCCTCTGATCCCCCTAAATCAGTGAAAAAGTGGCCGGTATGTGCCGTTCGACCGCCGTTTAATTGCGTGTTCTATCACATGTTCAGTGTTTCGGATATCACAGACAACATCCATCATGTTAATGGCCAGGCGAATGAGAGCAAGGGGCGATAGAATCCGCTCTGCGTCCTGCTGCTTCTGAGAAACACCCTCAGACCTTCATGGATGGGCTGATGTATATTGTCTGATCATTGCAAATGGTTCTCAGTGTGAACACCATTATGAGGAAGACGTTCTTGTAACTGAATCTTTAAACAGTATTGAAGAGTTTTGTTTGAGAAGTTGGCAACAAAGCTGGCAGTTATGTGACCGAATACACTGTGCAAACTTTTAATAAGCTGTATTGTAAACCACAGATTTGTCGTCTATTCTTTTCTTTTTTTGTTGTTTTGATATTTAGCAGCAGTTTGCACAATAGAACCTGTTGAGAAACATTAGGTCTTTGAATTCACCCCCATTCAAACACATTCAGATGGGTGGCTTTGGCCTTTTTTGAGCATTCAGCCTTGAGTGTAATGTTTTTAAGACAACTCAGCAAATAATCCAACTTTCCAGACCGGTGTCGTCTTTTCTTGTTTTAATCTGTTATTAAACACAGGAATGTGTAAATATCCCCCCAAAACATGCCTGATTGTGGTCGTGTGAATCCAAGACCAGCCTAATTATTCAGGACTTTATATGTATGTGTATGTAAACATTGATATTTATTTGCACACATATTTGTAGTGTGTGTGTATATACACATGTATACACATACACAGACGTACATTTGTGTTATAATATACTACATACATATTATAAACTAACATGTATAAACCTTAATTAAAGGTGCACTATGTAAATTTTTTTATTATATATATATATATTTTGTTCAGTTGAGTTCTCACAATATTCCAAATGTTTCCAACTATTTATGAATCGTGAGAAGATTGCTATTTTAACCAATGAACCGGGACAGGTGAGGGAGTCGCCTGTCAATGACATCATATCTGCGTTATCCTCGGTTTCCGTTTTATTTGGCAGGAACGCTTTACTCACCGCAGTGTGAACAAGTGTCACAGCAGCCGCTGAGTGAACGCACAGAGTAACCGCATAACATCATGTTCAACACACTCAGATGTGTCTAATATGATAAACAGAGCTGCGGTACCTCATACTCATAATAAAAGTCCCGCTGCTCGCGAGCCGTGTGTTGCGTTCATCTTATTAACAATTGCTCCAGCGGCCTCGCTCAGCTCCCACAGCACTCGCCCCTGCTCTGCTTCATACTACAGTAATGTTAATAATCACATCCATGAACATGATTTCTGCCTGAGTCCAATCCCGATTCTTTCCCACCGGCTGTGAGGTGAAGACCACATGTCCCAAGATTCTGCCCTCAAACTTGGCATCATCAAACTACGCCTTTGTTTAGAATAGGCGACCTCTAGAGCACGGAAAAGTTACATAGTGCACCTTTAAACCAGCAGTTTGGCATAATATTAGATTTTTATCTAATATCCACGGTTAATGTGGCCAAAAGAATTCACAATAATGATATATCGCGTTATCTGTAGAAACCAAAGTACATTTTTACATTGTTTTAGGGGTGTGAAAATATACCTGTATTGGCATTAACCGTGATATACAAAGCACGAAATATCGAAATCGTGTTAATTTAGGGTGTGACAATATACCGGTATTAGCGATAACCACAATATTTCAAATTAATAGGACTCTTCTGAGAACATGACACATAAAATACTCAACGGTCCCGAGTCTGACTGGAGCCCGTGTTTTTTTTTCTTCTCCCTCTCTATTACATAATGTTGCAGCTATAAAAATAGTTCAGTTTTTTTATGTCAAAGTAGTTAATCTCATTTAGTTTCTTAAAGTTAATTTAGAAAAATATCTGTTCGTACCTCGAAAGAATTTCGGAAGAAACTCCTGATCTCTCCTTTACTCCTGACCTCTTCACAATACGGATCAGAGAAAACAAGTGAAGTGAGCAGTTTTAAAAAGGCCATAACTCTTGCATCTGCGTTATGTTCATTAGGTAAAAAAGAAAAACTGTATAAACCATGCGTGACTCTCACAGTGCATTATGGGTATTTTCTAGCCATTTTGCATATAGATACACTCATTTAATGGATTATTAGGAACACCTGTTGAATTTCCCATTAATGCAATTATCTAATCAACCAATCACGTGGCAGTTGCTTCAATGCATTTAGGGGTGTGGTCCTGGTCAAGACAATCTCCTGAACTCCAAACTGAATGTCAGAATGGGAAAGAAAGGGAATTTAAGCAATTTTGAGCGTGGCATGGTTGTTGCTGCCAGACGGGCCGGTCTGAGTATTTCACAATCTGCTCAGTTACTGGGATTTTCACGCACAACCATTTCTAGGGTTTACAAAGAATGGTGTGAAAAGGGAAAAACATCCAGTATGCGGCAGTCCTGTGGGGAAAATGCCTTGTTGATGCTAGAGGTCAGAGGAGAATGGGCCGACTGATTCAAGCTGATAGAAGAGCAACTTTGACTGAAATAACCACTCGCTACAACCAAGGTATGCAGCAAAGCATTTGTGAAGCCACAACACGCACAACCTTGAGGCGGATGGGCTACAACAGCAGAAGATCCCACCGGGTAACCACTCATCTCCACTACAAATAGGAAAAAGAGGCTACAATTTGCACAAGCTCACCAAAATTGGACAGTTGAAGACTGGAAAGATGTTGCCTGGTCTGATGAGTCTCGATTTCTGTTGAGACATTCAGATGGTAGAGTCAGAATTTGGCATAAACAGAATGAGAACATGGATCCATGATGCCTTGTTACCACTGTGCAGGCTGGTGGTGGTGGTGGTGTAATGGTGTGGGGATGTTTTCTTGGCATACTTTAGGCCTCTTAGTGCCAATTGGGCATCATTTAAATGCCACAGCCTACCTGAGCATTGTTTCTGACCATGTCCATCCCTTTATGACCACCATGTACCCATCCTCTGATGGCTACTTCCAGCAGGATAATGCACCATGTCACAAAGCTCGAATCATTTCAAATTGGTTTCTTGAACATGACAATGAGTTCACTGTACTAAAATCACCAGATCTCCACCCAATAGAGCATCTTTGGGATGTGGTGGAACAGGAGCCTTGTGCCCTGGATGTGCATCCCACAAATCTCCATCAACTGCAAGATGCTATCCTATCAATGTTGGCCAACATTTCTAAAGAATGCTTTCAGCACCTTGTTGAATTCAATGCCACAGAATTAAGGCAGTTCTGAAGGCGAAAGGGGTCAAACACAGTATTAGTATGGTGTTCCTAATAATCCTTTAGGTGAGTGTATGTATATATAAATATATATAGAGGCTTTGATATCTATGGTTGAGTGTACATCGGTTGCATTAATGCTGTGCATTGTGGGAATGCATGCCATCAATAATGTCTATTATGGTTTCGGACACCTCAACAATGGCTGTCCCCTAAATAGTTTCCTATTTATTGCTATGGGGGCAATTTCAGGCAGGGAGTGGGAATGGCTAATAAGTCAATAAGTGCTTCTATGCCGCCGTCTACTGGTTATAGTTGTTATAGTAATTTCATGCCTTTTTTTCAATAAAAGTCCTTGTTTAAGTTTTAGTTTTCATACATCTTTAAACTTTTAGTTTTATAAATCATCACATTAAAAATAATGTTAAAATTGGATAATGTTTAGAGGTTTGAAATGCTGGAAAAAGTGTGAAACACTTGAACCAATCACAGACTGACTTATCCACCTAGCGCGGTATTGACGGGTTTAACACTATGACGGATAGAGAAGCGATGGGTCATTGCCCGTTGATCACACCTCTTGTGGTCTGATTGGTTGAAGGACTATCCAATTGCATACAGAGTAATTTGAACTATGCCAGTTGATCACGCCTCTTGTGCAGTAGAAAATACAGAGCAGACTCCCCAGATCAATGTTCAATCTTAAACTGAGCTTGGTCTGCTGGTAGCCAGACATGTATGAGCCCTGAGATGAATGTCATTTTTTTTTTTTACTATTTCTGCCACAATACCATGGTTACAATTACCGTTACTACATTAAATCCATGGTGAATGTTGGTGATGTGTGGATTAAAAAACCTTCTGAAACTTCGTTCATGGCACAGTGTTTCTCCTGGTTTCCACGTCAGCGCGGTTTGATCCGATATATGTTGTTTATAACAGAATTCTCAAACGACTAGCATTTGATCGCACTCTGCAGCCTTGAAACACACTGAATAATGATTTTAAAATGGCATAGTCTTGCATCTCTAATTTCTACTAGGTTTTCCCTAGTGGTTTATTGGCACGCTTGTGCATTTCTGTTCATACGTTCTCCATGTATCTGTGTGTGGATGGGGGGGGGGGTTGTGTTTGTGTCCTGGGCGTCCCCAGGACTGGAAATGAAAATTTCTCGTCTAGACATCCAGACTCGTACACACACACACACACACACACATTCAAGCATGCAGTGGGCAACACTTATCAGAATCAGAGTCCCAAGAGAGCAACTGTGTGCTTGAGGGATGTTCCGTACCCTCGGCCCTGGTACAGACGGCCCTTATTCCACCACAAACACACACACAAAGGAAGCGTGAAGGGCCAGACTGCCTGTCTGCCCAGAGCTCTACCTCTTTCTGTCTCTCCTTTTTCTTTCTGCCTCTCTCTCTTTGGTGTTGAATAAGAGCAGCGACAGCCGTGTGTGACGTGGACGGAGTGACAGAGGCGGAGGAATTTGTTGTTTGGCCAGTGCGCTGGTGTGTGTGTTGCGTGGTGATAAGACAGAGACACCGTGGCTCCTGTGAGGGAGGGCGTCATCAGCGTCTCACACACACACACACACACACACACACGCTTTCATAAAGGCTTTTGGATGCATTTTGTAATACTTAGACATGACATTTAACTTGTCATGAAAAAGACTGCTTTCTCAATAAGGTTTTTGCAGATTTTTCTGTTTCCGAATGAATTTAAAAGCTGACTTTGACGTCCTCATCTAACCAAATTTATTTATTAATTTGACTGTTTATTCAAGTCTCTTCTGCTCCCCAATGCTGCATTTATTTGTTCAAAGGTTTAAATTATAATACATCACAATAATGGCAGTAATATTGTAATATATTATAATTTCTAGGGGTGGGACAAAAAATCGATATGCCGATTTATCGCGATATTTCCGGCCGCGAGACGTTATCGATACTCTGGCTCCAAGTATCGATATTTGATCAGAATATTTAAATTAATGTCTACATTGTGGCTGTTTACCGCTTTGGCTTCGTACCCCCAGATGTGGTGGCGCTTCACCGAATGCTAATATCGCGTCTAGTTTGATGCGTGAACATTTTGAATGCATTCGCGCGTCTGCTGTGAATTGGACACGCGTAGAAATTGAGCATTTGAAGCGAAATAGACGCACGTTCAAGGCGCTCCAGGAGAAAAATGTCATAAAACACCACTCTGCCTTTTTTCATTTTCATAGCATTAACAGCCACATAAATGTGCCTCGGCCAACGCACTACCTGGATTATCTTCACTGCAAAAAAAAATACGTTTAAAGTTATGAAACTTCACTTTGCCCACAGTCAAAATGATTTGGTAGATTTATAAAAAGATTATATTTGATGTACACAAGACAAATTATATGTCATGTTTAACCACTACAGAGACACCCGAGCCAGCGGCAAACGGCAGAAGGACTGGCCGAGGAAAGGCTGCTCTCACCGGTTTAACGAGCGCTGAGCGAAAGAACTCCAAAAACGAAAGATTATAAATTTTTTTAATAGGCTTTGTCTTTATAAATAAACCACATATTTTAGCTTTAAACAACTACATTATCAGCTGAAAAGCATTAAAACTACATTTAGTGACAAAATATCAGTATTTTTAATTATGCAGGGTTTCTCATCACGTTACTTTACCACGTGACAGCAGCATGCAGGCTCCTGATTGGGTAATGCGCTAGGTACTCAAATGTGACCATATTTTTTTAGATAAGGTTTTATACTGAGTCTTTCTTCACGTTTTTAGTAATGTGTGCATTTTGCAATTCCCAAATATGAAATGTTGCTGCTATGAATAAGTCAGAGATAGTGACCTTTCTTTATTATAAATGATTTAGTCACAGAAAACTGTTCTCTCATGGCTGTTTGATGGCTTTATATGCACTTACTGTACTTTAATGCTATTTAAAAAAGATTAAATGATTTATTTTTAATAATGAAATACATGATCATATGACTTTTTTGACGCTTTTTTCCATTTACAAAAATGATATCGTGCTATATTGTGAGTGATTTTCTTGCAATATATCGTCTGTCACAGAATCGTTGGTATCGTGATATATCATTATCGTGGGCAAAATATCGTGATATTATCATATCGTGTGTTGACCTGTGATTCCCACCTCTAATAATTTCTATGTGAATATTAAAATGTAATGTATTTCTGTGATCAAAGCATCATTACTCCAGTCTTCAGTGTCACATGATCCTTCAGAAAGCATTCTGATATGAGGTGAAACATTTCTGATTATTATCAGTGTTGAAAACAGTTGTGCTGCTTTATATTTTTGTAGAAAATGTGATACATTTTTATGTGATACAGGATTATTTAATGAATAGAAAGTCACTAGCCTGATGTGGTCATACTCAACTCTATTCAGAATATGACTAGAAATGCCCGACCTCAAATGTTGTGGGCGGGGCTAAATTCGACTGGCATCCAGACTAGAAAGTTACAGAAAGAAATAGAAAAGAAAAAAAATGTTACATTATAAAAGTCTTTACTGTCACTTTTGATCAATTTATAACATCCCTTGCTGAATAAAGCTTTTAATTTCTTCTTCTTTTTTTAATTCTTACTGACCCCCATTTTAAAGAAATATCATCCCATCCCATAATTTCACCCAAATCTAATAAATTACCTCTGAAAGGGCTTTCTTTTCTCGGCTGATGTCACTAAAACCATTATGAATATGTCTCGTTCACTCACTTGTCACAATAGATTCTTATCAGTAACACAAGTGATCAATGTATCTTGCTTTCTCAGTAAACTCTCACTAGAACATTTGTGTGCATTTAATATGTTTGATTTTGCCCCATTCTTATGTAAAATCATCTGCGTCCATTTCCCCTATGTGTGAGCAGACCGATCTGTGTGTGTGTGTGTGTGTGTGTGTGTGTGTGTGTGTGTGTGTGTGTGTGTGTGTGTGTGTGTGTGTGTGTGTGTGTGTTAGTGAACCGTCTCTGCTCTGAGGCTCTGACTGCTGCAAACCAGGGCCAAGCCGACTGGCGACCTTGGAGCGCAGCCAACCATGAGCCAATTCTGCCCGGGCACTGTCTGGCCCTTCTCTTCCCAGGAAACACTGGGGCCCCGCAGGGGGGTGTATGTCTCTCTCTCTCACTCTCTCTCTGTGTGTGTGTGTGTGTGTGTGTGTTTGAGAACTGAGAAGAGAACAGTTTGACGCAAGAGTTCAGTTCAGAGAACATCTGAGAGTTTAAATAGCCCTGGGTTTTCGTCTGCCCTCAGTGGGACTCATATGTACTCTGACATGAATCCCAGCACCAGTTTATTTCCTTATTATTGTTTTGATTCATTTGAGTCGTCATGATGAGGACGTTGTATTTGTAAGTCAACAACACATTTAAATTCTGTAATGTGCGGTAATTCAAAGAAGAAGAAAAAACAGAAATAAAATAAAAATTGTGATTTCAATGATAGCTTACAAAAGTGACATTTTATTTAAAAAAAATATTATAATGTTATTTACTTATTTATTCATATTTATATATAGTATTATATTATATGGATTTTTTTCAATTTGTATTATTGCTTTCATAAGCACAGAGTTTAAGTGAGATTCTTAATGTATTATCTTTTGGATTTATTTTTGAATTAAATTTTCATTAGGGCAATATAATAATAGGTAATAAAATGACTGTAATAAGCATAAAATGAATCCATTATAGCAAATACTGCCATGATGTATATGACAATATTAGTGCTGTCAAATCGATCAATCGCATGCAAAATAAAAGTTTGTGTTTACATATGTGTGTGTACTGTGTATAATTATTATGTATATATAAGGGCACACACATGCGTATATATATTTAAGAATTTTTTTAATATATTGTATATTTTATATTTAATATAAATATATGTACAGTATATACATGCAAGTATTTCTTAAATATATATATATATATATATATATATATATATATACATGAATGAGTGTGTATTTAAATAAGCATAATAATTATACACAATATTTTATATAAACACAAACTTTTATTTTGAATGATTAATCAATTTGACAGTACTAGAAAATATATTACCCTAATATAAATACATTAATAATAATAACATTTTTTTAAAAAGTTTAAATTGCATTGCAATAATGAGACTTGGATTATTTTGACTTTTCACTAATGAGAATTTGTGGAAATATTGTCATTAATATTAAAATTCATCATGAAAAGTATAATTTCTTAATTCTTTCTTTTGGTTTGAGGGACAAATATGACAAAAGGGAAGTTCTTGACATGTTCTTGACATGTTCTTGACACATTGACCCATTGAGTTTTGAAAACAATAAAGAATGAACGAATCGTCCCTTGTGTTCTGCCGTCAGCCATTCTGGAAGTAGTTGACCCCGTGACCTCGAGTCCCTCATCACGCGAGTCGCTTCATGTCCTCCCACGTGTGACAGACCGGGTCCGTGTGCTGTATGGTGTCTGAAAGGAACAGACAGACTTTGACCGGCCATGAATAGAGCCGCAGTGTAGCCGAGCCAGCAGACCCGGAGTCAGCGAGTCCAGCCAAGTTCTGAGCCCTTTCTGTGGAGTCAGATATGAAAGCGCTTCAATACAGCCTCTGTCTTTCACAATGAGAGCGCTGGGGAATATGATAGGATGCTGATGCATTATTAACGCCGATGGGCAGCTTACCTGCTGTCGATTTAGCCTGCGACTCACCTGAGCGCTGGCTTGGGTCGGCTCGGGTTGATAGGGGTTGGGTCAGATCGCTGTTGATGGACCCGCCACCTCGCAGCTGCTGGTTTTGGCCGGGGCGGCCCATCTCCAGGCGTTTCCTGCATACTTTATGTAGGATATTGTAAGCGTTTGGTTGAGCTGGATCATGCTGCTTGGGTTGTGTTTGCTTGTCCAGTCACGGCTTGATTCCTGTAGCTGTGTTCAAACGGCAGCTGTCTGATCGAATACTATCACTCTGATGATTGAGATGTACACTGGCAGTCAAATGTCTCTTATGTCTCAATTTTATATAATTGTTTTCTATGTGAATATATGGTAAAGTGTCATTTATTCCTGTGATCAAAGATGAATTTTCTTCATGGTCACATGATCCTTCAGTAATCATTCTAATATGATGATTTGCTGCTCAAGAAACATGAATGATTCTTATTCAAATAAATTCAGCCGTTGTGAGCGTAAGAGACTTAAATCTTACTGGCACCAAACTTTTGAACATAGGGTTCCTATGCTGAGTAATTTCCAGGCCTGGAAAAAAAGTATTATTAAAAATATTTGCATTTCCAGACTATTTGCCCCTATTTAGTTTTCTATAATATAAAATGTGTGTTTTTTAATGGCAGCTTTAGTGATTCTTTAGTGATTGTCAAGGTGCTCTTTTTCATTATGTGTTTCGTGTTTTTTTTCACAATATTCTCAACACCGTATTACAAAACTTGCTTGCAAAACTAAAAAAATTTCAGACTTTTGGTGTGCGCACGGGAAACCATTGAACTTAGCATAGACAGTGTACACTGAGGTGGTACCTGTTGTGCCATCAGTCCATTTCGTGCTGTAGTTTCTTGAAATATGATGTACTGCCCTAACGAAAGCCACATTTTGAAAACTTTTTTGTACCAGTATTTTTTATAGACCCTTGAACTTATATAGGTGTGTGAACTTGAACTTATATAGGCATATAGGACAATGCACAGCCATATAGTGCCATCAACAGAGGATGCATTAAATTGGACATTACTTGGTTCTACCTAAGGAAAGGAAAGTTTTGAACAAATAGATCTCTATTAATCATGTACATCCATGCTCTCGTTTTCTTCATAGGAAGATAGCAGTGATGCATGGGTTATAGCATATAGAAATTGTAATGCGTAAGCAAAGCATTTTAGTGTGCAAGTAAATATATATATATATATATATATATATATATATATATATATATATATATATATATATATATATATATATATATATATATATATATATATATATACACAGTAACACTTTACAATAAGGTTGTATTAGTTAATGCATTAGTTAACATGAAATAATGATGAAATGCACTTATAAAGGATTTATTTATCTTTATTAATGTTAATTTCAACATTTACTAATGCATTAATAAAATCTTGTTAACATTAGTTAATGCACTGCAAACTAACATGAACAGCTGTATTTTTTTTAACTAACGTTAACAAAGATTAACTAATGCTGAACAGAGGTGTTGTTCATGGTTTGTTCATGTTAACTAATGCGTTAGCAAATGTGAGCTAATACAACCTTATTGTAAAGTGTTACCATATACACAGATCAGGCATAACATTATGACCTAATATTGTGTTGGTCCCCCTTTTGCTACAAAAACAGCCCTTACCTGTCGAGGCATGGACTCCACTAGACCCCTAAAGGTGTGCTATGGTATGTGGCACCAAGATTTTAGCAGCAGATCCTTTAAGTCCTGTAAGATGCGAGGTGGGGCCTCCATGGATCAGACTTGTTTGTTCAGCACATCCCACAGATGCTCGATTGGATTGAGATCTGGGGAATTTGGAGGCCAAGTCAACACCTCAAACTCGTTGTGCTCTTCAAACCGTTCCTGAACCATTTGTGTTTTGTGTCAAAGTAACATCCACATGGACTGCAGGACCCTGCTGGGAAAGGTTTTCCAGCAGAACATTTCCCAAAGCATCACACTGCCTTCTTCCCATAGTGCATCCTGGTGCCATGTGTTCCCCAGGTAAGCGACGCACACACACCCGGCCATCCTCGTGATGTGAAAGAAAATATGATTCATCAGACCAGGCCACCTTCTTCCATTGCTCTGTGGTCCAGTTCTGATGCTCACGTGCCACTGTTGGTGCTTTCGATGGTGGACAGGGGTCAGCATGGACACCCTGACTGATCTACAGCCCCATACGCAACAAACTGTGATGCACTGTGTATTCTGACACCTTTCTATCAGAACCAGCATTAACTTCTTGAGCAATTTGAGCTCCAGTAGCTCGTCTGTTTGATCGGGACCACATGGGCCAGCCTTCGCTCCCCACGTGCATCAATGAGCCTTGGCCGCCCATGACCCTGTGGCCGGTTCTCCACTGTTCATTCCTTGGAGCACTTTTGATAGATCCTGACCACTGCAGACCGGGAACACCCCACAAGAGCTGCAGTTTTGGAGATGCTCTGACCCAGTCGTCTAGCCATCACTATTTGACCCTTGTCAAACTCACTCATCCTTTCACGTGGCAACATCAACTTTGAGGACAAAATGTTCCCTTGCTGTCTAATATATCCCACCCACTATTGATCATATTGTTATGCCTGATTGGTGTGTGTATATAGAAAATAAAAAATATTTACAGTTGACTACTATATACCAAATAAAGCTGAAAATAATGCTGTATGAACAAGGAATGCACCGCTATGAAAATTTTGACCAATACCGATAATTATTTTATATTTGAAAGCAGATAAGCGATTGGCCGAATAATCTAAATCCAAATTTTTATATAATTTTTAAGAGCCTGATTACAAACTGTACTTAACTGTGCACTTAACGGTATTTTCCTTTCTGAAGTTATTCCAATCATATGTCACGCAATTCAAAACCTCATGGCGAATAGTGTGCATCTGCAGCGTCTCAGCTGAAGGAAATAATATATTATTTATCGGCTTTAATATATTGGCAAAATTTTCTTATTAGGCCGATAACGATACTATTAAAAATTAACATGTATTGGCCAATACCGATATATCGTGCATTTATGTTAAATATGGTCTAAATTAACTGCAGAGAGGTTTGGATATTTGAGTCTGGAAAAGTATGGAGTTTGAAATGGAACGTGTAGGAACAGAAGTGGACACTGTAACTAGTCTTCTATTTTTCAGTCCCTCCAGAAAAACACGATTATGCGATCGCCTGATTTAATGCATAATCAGCAAAAGTCCGCATATTTTTCAAATACGCCGCACTTTCGCCGCATAAATTGCCGATTTTCACACACAAAATATGCGGCCTTGCATGATTTCATAATCCCCGCATTTTCATTGCAAAAAAAGTCACATATATCTTAGCAGAAAGTTTAAAAATGTTGCATTTACTTCACAGAAGAGCAGCCATTTCCGCCTATTGCCATGGGAACGCTATGAAGTAACGTAATGAATATTCCCAGCACTTTCTGTAATTGTAGTGTGCTTGCTTATCATAGGAAGTAATAAGACATGACTCTTTACATTAAGGCAGTAGCCTAGTAAGGACAGGGTGTTGGGGGAATCACTTTTTTTCTCTTTTTCATCAAACCCGCAGTTTTTGCAATTTCAATGCATAAAATTGCATAGATATCCCGCATATTCCATCGCATTTTTTAAGAAAACGTGCCACATAATCAAGGATTTTTGCCCGCAACAATCACAAAAAAAGCTATATTTTTCTGGAGGGACTGATTTTTAACTAGCCTAGGTTTGAAGGATGTTGATCATTCGAAACGTGCGTTGTAGCTTTAACTGCCCATTTAGATAATGAAGCTGTATGTATTGTTTTAGTTTTAGTTAACTGCAATAACCCTGGTGACCAAGAATTCATTTTCTTTTGTGTTACATTTCATTGGACACAACATTAGATAAATAAAAGAAAGAAGCAGAATGTGCAGGTGTGCTCACGGATTATTCCCTGCTCAGGACCTGATTTAAAGTGTCCTAATTTGCTAGTGAAATCGAATGAATTGTGTGCATGTCATGGCTGCAGTGCCGGTAGTATGACGAATAATTGTGCAATTAGCAGAACATGCAAATAAGTTGGACACAAACACATTCTTTTGCTTGTGAGAGTACAAAATATTGGACAACCTGTGGTTGTCAATAAATATCCACAACTTAAAAGTATCACCATATGAATAAAATGATGATAATATGAATTAAAGTAATTTTATATAATAAATGGTAATATATTATAGTATTGCCATAATGAAAACCAAATGAAAATAAATCACAAACAATTAAAGAGAATTTGGTACTTGAGTATGTTGAAACCACAGAGAACCCTGTTTTGTTTCTTTGAAAGGCTGCATTTGCATGTGCTGTCAAGTTTGCATGTGTTTTATGCACCTTTAGTAAACCTTTAATCTGAAACAAAGCTCTGAATATCTTTCTAAGTTTCACTGCCACAAACCCAAATTTCGCTGACAACAGCTTCCACAGAGGTGTTTAATGCAGCAGCCGTTGAAAAGCTGCGTTTCACCAGCCTCCTTTTTTTGCGCTGATGGGAAATGACAGCATTTGTTTGCAGAATCGCTTCAGGGGAACTGTAAAGTTCCAGTGAAAGGAGTTCCTTCATGTCTTCTCGGCTTCTTTTCCTCCGTGGCCTCTGAAAAGAACGGAAGGAGGATTTCTGTGGTACTCCAAATTGAGGCAATATTCAACGGTGTTACTCAGAGCTACAGACAGACAGCTTCCTGTTTCTGAAAGTCCTGTCCCCTAAAGTCAGCCTATATGTTTGAGAGCTTCCTGTGGGCAAGACCCAGCCGTTGTTTAGAGATGGATCAGAGGTCAATGATACCGAACAACAGAAACAGCGGACATAGTTAGCCAGTCAAAACTACACCAAGAGCTTTTGTAGTGCAAAACAAAATATTTTTGAAAAAATCTCCATAGTGCAATTGTGGAGCAGGACTTTATCCATTAGCATTGGTCTGGATTGTGATGGAAAGATATTTTGTTAGGTTAAAAAGTAAAATATAGTCTTTTTTAGATGGATGGATTGTTGGATGGATGGATGGATGGATGGATGGATGGATGGATGGATGGATGGATGGATGGATGGATGGATGGATGGATGGATGGATGGTTGGTTGGTTGGTTGGCTGGTTGTATGTAAATTAATAGATGGATCGTTGGATGGTTGAATGCATAGATTGATGGATGGATGGATGGATGGATGGATGGATGGATGGATGGATGTGAATTAATAGATAGATGGATGGATGGATGGATGGATGGATGGATGGATGGTTGGTTGGATGTGAATTAATAGATGGTAGATTGATGGATGGATGGATGGATGGATGGATGGTTGGTTGGTTGGATGTGAATTAATAGATGGTAGATTGATGGATGGATGGATGGATGGATGGATGGTTGGTTGGATGAATTAATAGATGGTGGATTGATGGATGGATGGATGGATGGATGGATGGTTGGTTGGATGTGAATTAATAGATGGTAGATTGATGGATGGATGGATGGGAATAGATGGGTAGTTTGATGGATGGATGGATGATGGATGGATGGATGGATGGTTGGTTGGTTGGATGTGAATTAATAGATGGTAGTTTGATGGATGGATGGTTGGTTGGCTGCATGGATGAAACATTGGATGGATGGATGGATGGATGGATGGTTGGATGTGAATTAATAGATGGTAGATTGATGGATGGATGGATGGATGGTTGGTTGGTTGGATGTGAATTAATAGATGGTAGTTTGATGGATGGATGGATGGATGGATGTGAATGAATAGATGGGTAGTTTGATGGATGGATGGATGGATGGATGTGAATGAATAGATGGGTAGATTGATGGATGGATGGATGTGAATGAATATATGGGTAGTTTGATGGATGGATGGATGGATGGATGGATGGATGGATGGATGGATGGATGGATGGATGTGAATGAATAGATGGGTAGATTGATGGATAGATGGATGGATGGATGGATGTGAATGAATAGATGGGTAGTTTGATGGATGGATGGATGGAACCATGGAATGAATAGATGGGTAGTTTGATGGATGGATGGATGGATGGATGTGAATGAATAGATGGGTAGTTTGATGGATGGATGGATGGATGGATGTAATGAATAGATGGGTAGTTTGATGGTTTTTATTTATGTTTTAATTAATTTTTATACATTTCATAGATTTAATTTTAGAAAGATATATAGATAGATTGAATGATCGATAGATGGATAGATAGATGGGTGTTACATATTTATTTTATTTATTGCATTTGTAGATTTATACATATTATGACAGTTTAGCACATTTCGCCCTAAATTCTTGTTTGAATTTATTATGGATTGTTGACGGGACATCATTCCCAGTGCATTGTGGGAATCACACACTCTTAAGGCCTGTTTACACAAAGGATGATAACTACAACGATAAAGATATAGTTCTAAAAATCATTCTAAATGTAATAGAATAGCAGAGCTCACACTACAATTAATAACGATAATGGCACAGAGGAACAATATCATTGGAATCACTTTCAGAAATGTGTTTTCCAGCTGAAGAACTAGAAAAACACTGACAGCCAATCAGAATCCACCCTGCTTTAAAGAACCGGAGTATTTAAAGCCAAACAGAACTATATTGTGTATTGGTCGGGATGTAATTTTTTTTTTTCTTTGTTTTATTTTGTTGTTCAGATTTTCAAATGCATTGTGTTCATGTTGTGATTCATCTTGTTGGTTTGGATCAACTAAAGGCTGAGAATTATTTAAAATAAAAGGAATGAATGGGGAAATTCTTCCAATGCCGAGGCGGCTGTAAATGTAGACGCTCACTGTTGTGCTGTGGGTGTGGGGAACTCAAACCCTCCGGCTCAGTCTCCGGTTAGCTAACACGCCACCGCCTCACCCTGATTAGCACGCAGGAGACGGCCGCCAGCGTCTCAGGTAGTAGCGCTGCATATCGCTTTACCAGAGGTTAAGAGGGTTGTATTTAAACAAGAAAAGCAGCGTCTGAGGTGTCCCGTCTGTCATATAATCAATCAAACTCAAGTGTATTTACCTCACAGGTGGATGGAATTACACCTGCGTCAAAACTGCAACCGCTTCACCTGAAATCAGATAACGCACGCTGACAGGTTACGCCGATCTGTGTTCACCGCGCTTTAAAGACATGACTCGACTCATTATCAGTGCTTCATTTGCACTCGGTCAACTCAACTATTTATATATACAAGAATAACAAAAGCATGAGGAGAAAACACATCTGTGCATGTGTGATGTCACATTAAATCCAAATGGACTTGATTGGTGTTCGTGGTCATTGTGGACGATGCATCAGTGCGTGTTAGACGAAAGAACAAATATTTGTTTACATAATCTTTCATCAGAATGAGACTTTGCATAAGTGAATCATGTTTGCTTTAAACTCTTCTATCTCAGAGTTGATCTTTGAGTCTGAACATCTCCCCCGTCTTGTGTTATGATCTTCAGGGTGAAATCATTCCCTTTTAAAGCTCATTGTTGACTTATTTTGATTGCAAGCCATGCGGGGAAGCTACACAAACTACTGAAGCTAGTGTCGGACACCAGCAAAAACATTCATTAGTTGTGAATTACTGCTGCTGGTTTTTGTTCATTGAAATAAATATGAAATAAAATAATGTATAAATATTAGTGCTGTTAAATCTATTAATCGCATCTAACATGAAAGTTTGTTTATATATGTGTGACTTATACTGTGTGTGTGTGTGTGTGTGTGTGTGTGTGTGTGTGTGTGTGTGTGTGTGTGTGTGTGTGTGTGTGTGTGTGTGTGTGTGTGTGTGTGTGTGTGTGTGTGTGTGTGTGTGTGTGTGTGTGTGTGTGTGATATAACATATATAAACATGCTTTTATGTTAGATATGAGTAATCAATTTGATAGCACTAATAATTTTTTTTAATTAAAAAGAAAAAATTTCACTTTGTTGCTAAGGCAACCTTCTACATTTGCATTAGTTGCTAAGGCAAATTAGAAATGTTGCCTTAGCAACTAACTAAAATATTTTGAATACTAGTTTAAAACTTGAAGTAAGCTGAAGTGTTAATTAATAATACTAAAATGGTAATTCAAATATTTTTTTAAATAATAAAAATGACAAAAGCACTTAACGAACTTACCAAAACTGAAAATATCAAAACATTAATAAATAGTATAAAATATATTAATAATATATAAATTGTGAGATATAACTAACAATTGTGATAACTGCACATCAGTGTTATTTTATTAATCATGTATTTTATAGTATATATTCATTAATATTTTCTCAGAATTACACTTGCGAGTTATAAAGTAAGAATTGTGAGAATTAAACTATAAATAAAGTCATAAAAAGTCACAAACGTCTTTTAAATGTTTGTATTCCGTGGCATAAACGATATTAATCCTTATTAATGGTAGTTCAAATGTATTTATACAAATATTTTATCAAATCAAATAAGCATTTTTAACTTTTTTGTCTTGTTTTGATCAACTTCTGATGGCAAGATTTCTGAAATCATTTAATGCACTTTGTCAAATGTTCCTGAAAATAATAATATATCAATACTACTAAAATAGCATTGACGTCAGTGAGCTTTTGGACTTTCAGTGGATGAGTCTTGACAGACGTGAACAAACATTACATCTTCCTGAACAACAACAGAAAGCTGACCGTTTGGCTGCTTGACCAATGCCCTACATACACAGCAAGCCAAACGCTCGGGTTGGTTTCTGCATTGTTTCATTTTAACATGAACTCAATGGATGTGTGTGGTCCTCATGCAGGTGTTTCCCGAGCTGAAATTTAAATACGTGGAGGAAGAGCAGCCTGAGGATTTCTTCATCCCGTACGTCTGGTCTCTGGTCTTTAACTCTGGAGTCGGCCTGCACTGGAACTCTCAGGGGATCGAGCTGTTCAGCATGGACTCGCCCTGACCGGGGGCGCGGGACGTCTGTTCAGGTGTGTGTGTGTGTGTGTGTGCGCTCGTGCAGCTCAAGTGCCTATGTGCGGCTCATCATATCGAACCCCTGCGCTTCCGTCCTCGTCACACCATTCAAAGGGCAAACTAACACGGACACCCACCGCCGGATGCACTGGATTCTGGGAATGGTACGATGTGTGGTTTCGGTCACAGGTCTGATGTAGCTACAACACTTCATTGTGATAATCATTTGCTTTGTTTCTGTTTAGATTTACGGATGGGGTCACGTGTAGGGAAAATCAAACCAAAACATTTCGTGAATGAAGACACTTTGACCCCATTAGGAGTGATTATTAATGAGCTGATTATTATGCACAGCGTCTTCACGTATCACAATATATCGTAGATTACAAATAAATAATATTTGACCATTTCTGGCTTGTTTTATATGTAGGATGCTTTGCTTTTTTTATATTAATTTATTTATTGTCACTGTTTTGTTCATCGTACCCATTATACTGCCCTTATATAATCTACATCTGAGCGCCTGCACAAAGAGAAACCAAAACCTAATTAATATATATATATATATATTCCCACCTGAGAAGGCATATGGCATTTAAGTGGTTTTCTAAGCATAATAATAATTCATATTTAGATACTTATGTAATAAAGTTTAGTGTATGATGTATGTGTATCATAGATTCAGGTAACTGCATGTACATTATTGTATAGATAAATACACACTGCATTTGTTGCATTGCTGTTTATTCCCCCAGTTTTCATATGTTTCATATGTTTTTAGGTATAGAGATGGCGGATGATATGATTAATAGACTGTAGGGCAGATATTTCCCAGCGCCCCGTTACTGGAGATCATTTCAGGTCTCATCACGTCCCTGTTACAGTACGTCACACACTCAAGATTGAAGACACGCTATTTATGTTTATGCTGTTTTTCTTGTTTTTGTGTAATTTTTGTGTTGTTGGGTGATTTTTTTTTTTTTTTTTTTACATTGAATTTTATATTTAATGCTTAATATGTATGATTAGTTCCCCCTGTATCTTGCATAGCATTTTTTTGTAAAAAGTAATGAGAAAGACTATTCAATTTTGGTTTTACTGCAAGTTTAGGCTGTTGGCTATGAATTGGTGAGAGTTTACACATGTAATGAAACTGGATCAGGATTCACTTCTGTCTCAGATCCACCAATCATTAATGGTCTGACTGCGTCTTTGAGGAGTTTGGTTTGCATTGATTATGATTGTTTCAGATTCAGTCTTTCTAGCGTGTGAAATACCACCAATAAAAACCACAAATCTCCAGTTATAATTCTTGACATTCTTGTGATTCTTAAGAGCTGGTGGGTTTGCTTGAATGTGTAAAACTGTTTATTGAAGAATATTTTAAAGTGTCTTTGGAGAGGATGGAAGTGAAAGAACCTCAGTCACTCTCGTGTGCTTTCCATTACAGAATAAATGAATCGGGAATGGAAGATTTCTACAGTGCCATCAATAACTGAAAGCTGCTCTGTGATGCTTCATCCGCACATGTCCGTATAATCACAGGGTGTGTCAGTGCAATATGAACAAAATCGATTCAAAGTGTCCCGTTATACTTTTTTGTGTATTTCCTTTGAGCTGTTTATGAATGTAAAAGGTCTGCAAAGTTTCAAAGATCAAAGTGCACGACAAATAAAGTTCTGAAACACAGATTAGATTCTGAACTGCTAAAATGAGCAATTCCAGTCTCACTTCCTGTTACTAGCCTTCTGACCAATCAGAGCAGAGACTGAATCTTTGAATAAACCGTGTCAGGCACTGTGAGAAATGAGCTGATGCTGCAATGTATATTATGAGAAAAGCGGGGGTTTTTTTTACCTTAGATGCTAATAAATGTATTGTAGGAGACTCCATCCAGATGGCAGAATCACTGTCATCAATCAAAAGACAGCTAAAATCCTCAGCTCTTCCGTGAGCACTTAATCTTATCATTAAAAAAACCTATTCTTTTCTCTCTGTCTCTTCTATCCCTTCCCTATTCTAGCTTAGGCTACTCTTGAGTAATGTGCAAACTGTAGTATTTAAGGCACTTTTTGTGTTTCTTCGCCTCTTCATGACCGATCGCTTCCTGTACTCCTCAGTTGTAAGTCGCTTTGGATAAAAGCATCCGCTAAATGCATAAATGTAAATGTAAAAACACAGCATTATACCTTTTAAAGTAGCATAATAGGGTCACGTTTTATTTTAAAGTTCTTGTTTGTGAGCATTTTTAGAAGAGCTGTGTTTATTTGTTTGTATAAATGCTCTGTCTAATCTAACATGACAGTGAGTGAAAGTCTTAAAGGTTTTCTTCTCTCTAAACGCGTGGTTAAGATGATAAAAGCTGACAGGCATTTTGTCCGTGCTGCTTGTGTGTTGTTCTGCAGGAATGCACAGGAAGACGCCGTTTACTGTAATTACAGCTCACAGAGAAACAGCGTTTCCATCAGAAACACACCATTCATCCAGTCCGGAGGAGCGGTCGAGCACACTTCATTCCTCTACTTTGGACATTCTGCTAACTATAAGTAACTTCACAACCACATGTGGACTAACTGTCATTAGAGTATTAGTGCTGGGAGGTTTGAGGAAGGGTTAGTAATGTGACAATGCAAAGTTACAAATGCATCAGAATAAAGTGTTAAAGGTTCACACGTCTTGGTGCTTCACCGCATTATGCCTTTATTTTGTACAGGTCCTTAACTCAACAAACAACCCCTCTACTAGTGCTAAATGTAAACATTGAATTATGTTTTTGTCATTTTATGTCATTGGGTTTAATAGCTCACAGTGAATGTTCCTCTTTTGCGGTGGCTTTCATATAACTGAAAACATTCAGCGTTAAACTACAGCATGCCTCTCTTCCAGCACAAACAGCAGATGGCGGAGGTTTTGCCGCAGTACCTGTGAGGTCACCTTCTCTATTCCTGGCTCCGTCTTTCAGGTGGCCGCAGACGAGGAACGCTCTTTATCAGGCAGACTGAAGCGTGTCGCCCTGCTTGTGTTTGTTACATGCAGTGATGCGCAAAGATTCTTCGGAATTTTGTGCATTCCGTGAAACAATGACATCACAGAGGGTGAATAAATAATAGCCCTGTCCCAAATGCAGCCCCGACCCCTTGCGATTACCCTTGTAATTCCACTTTGACTGTCGGGGAGAAGTCTGGAAGTCAACGAGTGTGCTTATCTATCGAAACCTAAAACGACAAACGGAAACCCTGCTGCCATTGGAAGCCCAAGTGCACTTGAAGTGTGTCGTTTGTTTGGGACAGGGGCGATGGCTTCTGACTGATTTCACTGGCCTTAAATGGTAGGGGTGGGAATCTTTTACCATCTCACGATTCAATTCGATTCCGAATCTTGAGGCCACGGTTCGATTCATAATCGATTTTCGATTCAAAAAGATTTTCGATTCAAAATCCATAATGATTTCTAATCGGGTTTCTGATCATGATCTGCTTTGCTATACAGAATGACAAACGAAGACATCAAAGTGTCTTTTTCACATTTATTAAGTTCATAAATGAAACACCGCAGTGTACGTTGGTCTGCAGCTGGCGGCTGACTCTGCTCCGTGTCGCTGAGCTCCGGGTGATCTCTAGTAATATGAGCCTGTGCATTTGTTGTGCTGCCGGTCTTCATTTTGCAAAGCTTGCACACTGTGTGTCATGTCCAGCTCAGTGCTTCCAGGCATTCGGTAAAAACCGAAATTACGCCAAACTTTAGCTTTAAGTGAAGACGAGGCTGGTTGGATCCCCCTCTCATCCATATTTGCTTCCTCTCTGTTTTAGTGATTTGCCGCTCGCGTTCAAAAACTGGCTGCGTGGTGACGTCCGGACGTCGCGTATAGGCTAGTTACAAAATGGAGGCGAACAGCCAGCTGATTTTATTTATTTATGGACATTTCAGATCGATTCTGAATCGTTGCAAATGAGAATCTAGATTCTTCTGTGAATCGATTTTTGGCACACCCCTATTAAATGGTTAGTTCACCTAAAAATGAAAATTCTGTCATTACCGTGGCGTGAATGAAGCGAGTAAACTCACAATGTTCAAGCGTCCAACTAACGCAAATAGCGCGATTTATTCGCTTCATTCGCGACTGGTGTAGGGATGCTCATTTTGACCGTTTAACCGTTAACCGATAGTAAGAATTTTGACAGATTAATACTATCAGTTAAACGGTTTAACGGTTGTTGTTTTGTTTATTTTTTGCTGTATGGTTAAAGAAAAATATGCTGTATTTGTTAAGTCACGGGGAGCATCGACACTTGCAACCACACGTCTCTGCAGACATATTTCCCAAACTATGTGGGATCATTTCGGCAGAAAGGGCGACGAAGTTACTTGCAAATTGCAAAATATGCTACGCGGTATTAAAATACAGCAATAGTACAAGCTCTTGACTGGTGGAAAGCAAATGAAAGGCGCTTCCCAAGGCTGGCCGCTCTAGCGAGGCGTTATCTCTGTATTCCCCGGGAACCAGTGCCATCTGAACCCTTAATGCTTTTAGTCGTGTGGTTTTGGTCAAGTTTACTAAAGTAGCCTAAACATTGTCACGTATTGATGGTTTATAGAACAATTACTCTGAGTCTCCCTCTGTCGTTTCAAAGAACAGCACAGCGGTCGGGCGCGTCGAAACCCTTCCTCAAACAGACAGGGCGCGCGCAGTCAGCGGAGGCTCGCACTGTGGAGACCGTACAAACCAGGCTTTCTGCCGCGGGTCTAACTGTCAACAGGCTCACTTACATCATTTAGACATGTTACTTTAAAAAAATAAAAACCAGTCAAGCTGTGGATTGAGGTAGGCCTGCTATTTTGATTTGACGGGAAAAACTATTCCGGTTCTTCAAAGCTTCAAACGGATTCAGTGTATTTTCGTTTTGTTATCTTAATTATTTAATTAAAAAAAATAGTGTAGGTCTATTTATTTTACGCTTTTTATTTCTATGATTTTATTCAGTTTTTCTTTATTGTCAGAAAAGCTGCAGGTGTGTGAAAATGTGATAATGTGTGAATCCAGGATCTGTTGTTGTCGATCTGTTGTGTTTGCTGCTGTTTGCACAGTAAAATAAACCTGTGAAAAAAGTATTTTTAACGGGTCACAGACACTCATCAATTGTATTTTTATTTGATGTCAATTCAATATTATAATCTTATCAGTTAACGGTTAATACTCGATTAATGAGCATCGGTTGGCGGTCGGGAAAAATAACCGAAATGAGCATCCCTAGTCTGGTGTGAACCGTAAGACCTCCGTTCATCTTCAGAACACAAATGAAGATATTTGTGTTGAAATCCGATGGCTCAGAAAGGCCTCAGCTTCAGAGCGTTTATGAATCAGTGTATCGAATCATAATTCGGATCGTGTGTCAAACTGCTGAAATCACGTGACTTTGGCGATCTGAACCGATGATTCATAAACGCTCCGAAGCTTCGTGATGCAGTGTTTTGAAATTGGCCATCTCTATATAAGTCGTTATTTAGGGTTTTTTTGCGCTCAAAAACTAATCTTGTCGCGTCTTAAAATGATTGTAGAGCCACTGTAGTGAGATGGACTTTGTAACAACGTCTTTAGTGCCTTTTATGGGTCTTGAGAGAGGAAATGTCATTGCTGCCAATGGAGGCCTTTCTGAACCATCGGATTTCAACACAAATATCTTCATCTGCGTTCTGAAGATGAACGGAGGTCTTACGGCTGTCGAACGACATGAGGGGGAGGAATTCATGACAATTCTCATTTCTGGGTGAACTAACCCTTTAACTTAAGGTTAAGCGTAAGGTGTGGAAAGCCTTTTATTTCCATATGCTGATTTTTGCTGTGATATGCATGAGGATGAGTTCTGTTTAATCATTTCTCTTGTTTTAATTCTTAATTTGTTTGTTGGTTACAAACAGAGATCAGAGCTAAAATGTCGTCTCATCCTCAGGCTGATTTATTTTCACAGGTTTTTTGAAGACTCATGTCTGCCGCAGTGTTATTTTAGTATTATTATATGCTATTATAGTTTTTATTATTTAGAAATAGATTTATATATATAGAGAGAGAGAGAGTTTTTGTATTTTTGCGTATTTCCCATGTCGGCCATTTTTAACTGCGAAGGAGCCAAGTGTGACAATATTTTGTCAGACCCTTTATTTAACATAACCCAATCATCTCCATGATTTCTGTGTGTGTTTTTCGAAGAGGTCCATTCAGAATGCCTTAACGGTCATACAGTCTGCAGTTTCAAATTATTTTTAGCTTTTTTTAATGTTATTTTTCCCAGATGTATGTTTTATGTATGTATGTTTGATGTTATCAACATCATTGCACAAATGTCAGCATGTCTGGGTATTTCCTGGGTATGTCTGCCGTCAGCAGGTCAAACGTCTGGGTCAATCTCCAGGCCCCGCCTACTCCACCAGAGTCACCATGACAACGCTATTGCCATTACAAATGCTATCACAGCTACATTGACAGACATCCTAGAACAGTGTAGCATTGCACGTGCACAATATATAAATCTCCTTCCAAACCAGTGCCGTCTCCGTTTTATCTCCCTGTTTTCCCTTCCTCAGCTGATGCAGCATCTTTATTTGAGTGCGTGGATCGCTGACCCTTCGGTGTCGTAAGCGCGGGCCGCGCAGGTTGCATTTCTTTCTGAAGCACTCAAGTGGACGGCCCAAAGTTTTACAGAGCAATTCAATGTCATATAAGACTCGTAAAACTGAGGTCTAGAGTTCAACTGACTGTCATAAAGCAGCTCCAGCTTTTACAATAGCATCCATTGAGACATGCAGGCATATGGTGTCCCATCTGGGGTGAAGAGAGGGGGCTTGATTCTTTCACGGGAGCCGGTTTGTGCCGAACTCTAGACAAGACACCACCGACCGCGCGCATTTCCCTGCTGTTGCGTTTCCTTTCACGTTAACTGCTTGTCAGTCCGTCAAACCACTCGATTTTTCTGCTCTCATTCCATGCTTTTGGCTTTCAGGTGCAGTATACGTCCTTCTCTCCCTCTCTAAATCTTTTCTGTAGGTGTAGGGGCCGTGCTGGCCCTTATAGCGGCTCCATTAGCCGAATTTTCATGCAGCTTGTGTTCTTCTATACGGCAGGGTAATTATACGAGGTAATTACATACATTCTCCGAGCCTGAACACATGAAAGTGCTGTAGTGATTGTGAAGAGAGGCCCCTGTCTTTCACATCCTGCTCTTACACTGATCGAGCTGAACACTGGAACCTGCTGGAGTCTCATTTGGTTTATATACTGTTAGAGGAATTATTCATATTCTGATGTTTTCATTTTCTTTATT